>VZTO01021653.1:59680-70900 GCA_013400615.1 Syrrhaptes paradoxus
TATTATTGTAGTTTAGTTATTAAATTGTCCTTGTCTCAACCCACAAGTTCTTTTTTCCCTTTACCCCTTTAGTTCTCTCCCCTATCCTTAGTTGGGGAGGGGGGGGATTGCGTGAGCGGGTGTGTGTGGTTTGGCCCCCAGCTAAGGGCAAATTCATCACATTCCTTTTTAGCATCTAACGTGGGGCTCAAGCAGTTGAGGTATTGACAGACTTGAACAGGGTGTACTAAAGCATACTTCCAATAAGCATTCATTATATTTGAGCTTCCTAATATGATACTTCTGAGGAAACTGTTTTCGTTCTTCTATGCATTCTGGGATTTGGCTTTAGAGCTCTATAATGTAGTACTTTACTCACCGTATATGCTTCTGTTGTTTGCTGGTGGGGTTATCATCTGTAGGTGTCGGATTAAGAACATCGTGTTGCTGATTAAGCGGGTTGTTCTGTTGTGCTGTTGTTTGATGGCCTATTCTGCAATGAAAAAGTTGGCAGAGTTCATCTTTGTTTTTACAACAGCTGGCACCAAGCTAAGTGAAGCTGCGGCATAATCCCTGTACTCTGGGTACCCCTTGCTGAACAGTTTTGCCAACTACACCAGTAACAGAACTATGGAGGCGATATTTCCCTTCACTGTCCCCTTCTCCTCCAGAGAATTTGCAAAAGCTTTTGAGGACTTTGAGTATCGCTGGGATTTTCAAACCAGTTTGATCCTGTTGCTAGGCCTCCTGGATGTATGTCAGTTTATACATAACATTCACAATTGGTCCCTCATCTCCGCATTTACTAGGGTTAAGCAACTATGTGGAAAAACGGCTGCCACCACTACTGCTGCCACAGATGTGATGGTGACGCCAAGCACAGCAACCATGACCGTTGCTACTCAGACTCCACCAAAAGGCACCTCATGGTTTGGCCCCCAGCCAAGGGCTAACCCATCACAGTAAGCTAATGAATAAATCCCTAAAATCTAAGATTTTTTACTTTATACTTTTAAATTAATGTAATTGGAATGGAAACTTCAGGAAAACATCTCTGAAATACTGTGCAAGTCTGATTGTAAATTAGAGACTTTCAAAACAAAAATTTCATGGTTTGTATCACAAAAAATAAAATATTCTTGAGAATGACGAGAAAATTTTTTTCTTTCAAATGAAAATCAAAGCATCTCAGAAATTTTTAGTAAGAATCAGTTTTGGAAATTTTCAAAAAAGTCACTATGTATATCCACATAAAACTGTGGAACATATATGGTGATGTGGACTTTTAAGAATGTAAGAGCAGGTAAAATTTGAAGCCCAAGTTAGAGTTTGCAGATAGTACTTTTTTTCTAAGGTTTCCCAGAATTCTGGGATCAGAAGTGCCCTGGGTGACCATATGAAAACTCCTCCAACATAGAGATGTACATTTTCACTGACCACTATTGTTTCTCTTTTAGTCCATAACAACTAATAGACAGGTCCGAGATGTAGTTTATTTTCTCCTGCTCTAGACATTTGCACTTGACATAGTAAATTATGGACTGAAATCACTAATTTGTCTTAAATAATCACGAAGTTGAGGAAAATTATGGTGTTTCTGATGGCCCTGAAATAAGATCAATCCCATCTCTGTCTTTAAGTATGACCTCAAATGTATGGAGAGTAGTCAGGTCATGAGAAAAAAGATACCTTCCTCTTCACCTAAGCATCCTGTTTCTCACAGTGCTTTGTGGAACAGGCCATACAATAACAGGAAGCAGAGTTTTAGAAGGTAATTTATTGTTATTTATTTAATTTTATTAAAAATGCAAAATAAACACAGTGAAAGAGAGATATACAGTATACCAATTACTGTGCTAAATAACAATATAAGCCCCTTATAACAGAGTTATAACAGTTAATCAGATAACGTAAAGGATCATGTTAATCTGTACACAAAACACAATTCATATTATCCACAAAAATATGGAGTAGTGCAAACTTCATCATAATCCCCATCCTTCCCGACCACACGACATACAAAAAAAAAAAAACCACACTAAAAAAAATGTTTTAAGGTTTGAGATGTTTTCTTTCAGTCAGCCAAGAAACTGTGGGCATTATGAAGGTCATATGTGGTGAAAATCAACGGCTACCCTTAGGTTTCAGGGAGAAAAAAGTTTTAATAACAACCAAGAATTGCACATAAGAATAGACTTACTGCATCTTTGGGACCAATCATCAGTACAGTGCAAGGGCAATTCAAAAGCTATCCTAAAAATTTCTGATTAATGAAGGTCTCAAGAGGCTGACACAATGCAGGAGGTTTAGGAAAGCCTTGACCATGCCTTCAGAACCAGCAGCCACAACTGAAATGTAACAGCATATTATTTACCTAAACAGCTGTATTGGATGTTGTATCTTGGTAATGGTGCTGCTGTAGCTATCATGACTTGAGCAGATAAAGGAAACAATAAAGAAAAGAAAAATCATTGAATTAATGGAGATACTAATTTTTAATATCTCTAAAAAGCAGCAACCCTGTATACGTCTCTCTCTCTCTTTCCTGTAACGTAAGTTTGCCACATCCTTTTCCCTCACTTCTTTGCCCTGCAACATCTCTTCTATTCTACTAGTACAAATCACCTTTTCTTTCAGAGGATATTTTGTTAGTACATTATTTGCTACTCTGACAAATTCTGCTCCAGAATTGTCACTGCTCTATTTCAGACCTGAAGAAAGGCACATGTACCCAAAAGCTTGTCTGATTTTTTTTTTCCCCAACTATATTACTTTGGCCTAATAAAAGATTTGTCCTTTATTACAAGCCTTGCTTGCTTGCACTGTGTATGTGGCCTGGCACATGTAACAGTAAAGCTATACATATTGCAGTATAAAGTCAAGGTTATTATTACATTTTACCAAGATTGTTTCAATTTTTTTTTGGATATAAAGATCACCTTGTAGTGAATGCTATTGTATTTTTTCACCTCTGTTAAACTTTAGAAAATTGTGCTTCCAAATTATATAAGCTGCAGTGGGTAGCAGATTCTGTTAAAATGGTAACTTTTCTGCCTTCATCATTTAGAAAAATATCTAGCTTTGTTTCACTTGTGTTCTCTCAAACTCTTAGAAATCACAAGTCTCTTTTGTGTTCATTTGTCCCTCTGTGGCTTCCTCTCTGCTCCCCTTTCTGTAGATCATTCTCTCCTTTCTTCTCCTTTTCAGGCTTCAAGGGAGCTGTAAATTCCTGAAAGAAAAGGAGAAAGAAAGTGCTATAATTACCAGCACAAGTACTTATGCAAGCCAGGTAGCAACTAACTACCTTTGATTACTAACAGCAGTGTAGCTGCTTTAAAGTGGAGGAGGAAAAACTTTATGTAACTACCAGCTGGAAGTATAAGCTCTCATTCGCCAGACTAAATGAGCAGAGCCAATGCCAAGGATAAAGGGAGCTATGCGTGCCCAGGTCTGTGCAAGCAGTTTGTGGCCCTCTTTAACACTTAGGTAGAGTGCTGAGAAATACTCCTTTCCATAAGAATTTGCAAAAGCAAACAATGCAGTGCTAGAATTTGTCAAATTCACTGGGTTTACTGGTGGTTTTAAAAGACCTCTTTAGCCTTTAAAGTTTATAGTTTTCTGTAAACCTCCTGGTCTTTTTTTCTTTGCACTGCTGTATGCAGTTTTGGTTGGTTGCTTTGAGCAAATTATAGCTGACAAATAGTTTGTTACAGTGGGCATGAGGAAATAAGGCACTATAAAAGCCAGCCACCCATGAACACATAAAGGTGACAAAGAAAAACAATGTACTAACTCAGAAAACGTCACCTGTTTGACTCAGACGGGACCACAGTACCGCTGCTCTATTGAGGCTCCAACTTTGAAGCTTTTACCTTATTCAAAATAGGACCTTTCAGCAAATATCATTGCCTTGTCTTATGCCTAGGGGAAAGAAAAATATCAGAAAAATTAAAGTATTCCTTGAAGGTAAAGAAGATTGACTGTGGCTTTGGGTTTATTTCTCTCTTTTTTTTTTTTTTTCCCCTTGCAGTCTGTGAAGAGGAAAATGGAAGAAACAGTTTTTGCATATTTGCAGCTCAGCTGGTTCTTCCTTTATCTTTCCCTTAGAGAATTCATAAATAGCTTTAGTCAAAATAACTAAATCCTTCCTTTTTCTTCCTTGAGAATGAGGGTTTCCAATACGTGAACAAAAAAAAAAAAAAAAAAAAAAGGAGGATGGCAGAGGCTGTGTTTTTATATAGTACAAACTAACTTATTAAAAATATACAGAACATGAGTTCCAGATAGCCTACATTTCCTACTACACTTTGTTCCTTTTCATTTAAGGAATTTATGTAGAGCATGTGTGAATCGTCCTTTAACCACGTTGCACATCTTGTGTTACTCCTCATATTCTGTTGAATGGAAGACAATCTCCTTACAAAGAATATCTAAAATGAAGATGTATCTCACAGTTTGAAGCTGCCTGCTGCTCTGCCTGCTGTCACTACTCCTGTCACCAATATAAATGCAATCAGAGCAACAGTAAGGGAGACAGAGATGGTGACAAAAGCAATAGTGTCAGGAAAAGTAGTGCCACATATCCAGTTGCCATAATTTATCTACATGAGGAAAGCTCAGTTTATGTGCTACTTTATATTAAAGCCTGGAAAATAAGACTTTTTGCTTATCTTTTTAGCATCTGATCATATGAAGTTTTATGTGCATGTTCAGCTTCCTACACTTCAAGTAGAAGCTACTTCAGAAGGACTGTTCACAGATCACTAAGTTAAAAATCAACATTTCTGCACAAGCTCCCTTCCTGACACACAAGAAAATCCTTTCTTAAACACAAGCCAAAATCTGATCAGTTATCTTGCATGTTTATTGAAGTGATAACAACTTATTTTCAAATCTAATGGGAGGAAAATAAAACCAAAAACAACTAAAAAAACCCACCACAGAGCTATGTCACAATGCTGTAATAACCTTTTAAATATGCAAATCAAATAAAAACTGTAAACTGGTGCTTAGGGGTTCAAAGTACATTTTTTGAATGCAGTTGTCTCAGTTTCTCATATTTTTATGTTAAACTGTCCAGTTATAACTTTAGTATAATTTTAGAGCTAAATTTAAAAGAGAAATATAAAAGAGAAATTTAAAAGGAACAAGACTTTTTATTTCTTGGATACAGAATCAAATAAACTAGGCAACTTAATTTCTTACAAAAATTCCATACCATGCTAATTGCTGATGAGGAACCTAAAGTTATAAAACTGAAGTGAAGGCTGCTGTAAAAAATAAAGTGTTTTAAAGATAATGTCCAAGTAACAAAAAAAAATAAATTAAAAGGAACTTGAATAACAGTTAATTTGAATATTGCAAGGATGGTCATTAGCTGACTGAATAAGTATTAAAGTTCACTCAGTTTTATAGCCCATGCCCTGAGCTGTTCTGTATTTCAGGTTAAACATAATGGGACTAGATTCTTAAACTGTGTTGGATTCAAGATATCCAAGTTCAGCTTCCAGATCTCCTATGAACTTCATTGCTTTCAGCAAATCTGAACCTCAATTTTTGTCATTAAAATGAAACATAATGCTTTTCCCAGTCTTTTGAAATAAGGGAAGAGATTGTCTTTTGTTATGTACTGCATGATGCCTAGCACAAAGGATTCCCCGTGTCCTTTAATATCTCTTGGATCTATTATGAAATAGAGAAATAGCTTCACAGCTATGTTTGAGGTTGCTCACCATTGATTGAACAGTTCCAGGAGCCACCCTGGAGGAGACTGATTCTGTTCCTGCTTAGGTAGTTGTTGTACCTCCCACAAGTCCCAGATGAGCCAACATCCCACAGGTTAGGAAGCCAACAGGAGCAGCTCTTTCTTTTTCATGCTCACACTGCAAATGCGTAAAAGTAGTTGGTGTAAGAGTGGAAGTGGAATGCTCTTCGCACTTAAAATAAGCAAGACCTACTCACTTAGTAAAGATGTAACTGACTAAACTGTGTCAGAAGCTTTCCATATTTAGACTATACAGTAACAGTATGGGTTATGTTCATAGTTACAGTCAACATATGACTTACTTCCTCCTTACTCAGCCCAGGTCATGTTAATTGAAAACCACTTTTCTCCTTAGACAATAACAGCTCATGGTACTCCACAAAAATGTTACCCCATTACTTTAGAAGATTAGAGAAAATAACTCCGGTCATCACTTCAGTGATGAAGATTGGACTCCAGCATTACTAGCTGGGCAATCATGGAGTATGTTTTGCATTAGTCCCACAATGAGCCAACTGTGTAGGGGAAACAGTAGCACTTATAAGTACAACTGGTTAGTCATTTCAGGAAAGATGTAAGAGTGTGTTCCACCTAACAAAGACATAAATTCAAGTAGGTGGCATTTAGGAAACTTCCTGAAAGTCACAATTTATGTACATCATGTGGTCACCTCAAAACTGAGACAAGTGAGAGTATCTGTTCAGCCACAGATCTTGAAAGAGAAGGGACAGGGACCTGGGGCATACCAACATTGCCAGACATTAAAAAGCTTGTAGTGTGCATACCTCCAACCAATGTGTTTCCCTTCACATACAAGTATTCTCAAACATAACTCATGAACAACAGGCAAAAAAAGGAAATTCCTGAAGCTCATAAAAGATGTATTTTCCAAAAGCTTTTTTTGGCCTATAGTAACAATAGCAAATCTTACCACCTTTTTCTCTATAACAGGAACAGTAAATAGAAAACTCATCAAATCAAATACACACATTACTGGTATCCTGCCTAGTATTAATTCATGTGTGATCCATAAAACCTGCAAACCATATAGCCTTTAAAGCTGCAGATCTCCTGACTGAATCTAGATGCTCAAAAGAAAATTCATTTGGCTGCTTTCCACTTCTTTTTTCCCAGTCATCCTAACTCCTCACTTTTAATGTGTTTATGGGAAAATTACCCATCCAGCAAAATATTTTTATTTAGATCTTTTCTATGTTCTTTACCAAGAAAGAATTCCTGCTTTAGGCAGAACACTGCCAGCAGGCTGAGTGAGGTGATCCTTTCCCTCTGCTCAGCACTGGAGTGCTGGGCACAGCCATGGGCTCTCTAATACAGAAGAGACATGAGCAATTACAACAGGTCCAGCACAGGGCCACAAAGATGATGAAGGGACTGGAGCATCCGTCATACAAGAAGAGGCTGAGAGAGCTGGGACTGTTCAGCCTGGAGAAGAAGGCACAGGGAGAACTCATCAATATGTATAAATCTCTGATGAGGTGACTAAAGATGGACCATTCTTCTGCCAATGAAAGGAACAAGAAGCAATAGGCGCAAACTGATGTACAAGAAATTCTGCTTAAACATAAGAAAACACTTATTTACTTGTGAAGATGGTTG
Source organism: Syrrhaptes paradoxus (assembly GCA_013400615.1). Lineage (NCBI taxonomy): Eukaryota > Metazoa > Chordata > Aves > Pterocliformes > Pteroclidae > Syrrhaptes > Syrrhaptes paradoxus. Next base: position 67,041 of record VZTO01021653.1, read on the forward strand.
AAAATGGGTTGTCCAGAGATGTTGTGGAGTCTCCATGCTTGGAGATATTCAAAACCCAGCTGGTTACAACCCTGAGCAACCTGCTATAGCTGACCTCTCCTCTGAGCAGTTCATACTCAATTAAGCAGTTTTAACAAAATCAAACATTTTGTACTAATTAACCAACAGGGCTTGAAACAAAAGAGAGTGATGTTCAGTTTGTTAGTGTGCATTGTTATGAATTTGAAACTTGATTTTCTAAAAGCCATAGAATTTTTATATGTGATTTATTGGCTGTCCAGGAGTGATTTTTCTTCTGTTTCTTGCTAGAAATCCTATGCCTGTCAAAAGTCTCACATACGTACTTTTAAACATCCTAGATTTTTCTGGGTAAAAAAATATATATATATTAGAAGAATTGCAACCAGCTTTCCTGGTTGCAGGACCTGCAGAGAGGTCCTTACCACCATGAACTGCTGTCTCTTCTTTTCCCATATGACCACTTGTTTTTACCTTTTAATCTGCTTGGTCCTCTTCCTGCTTTTCATTAAGAATGGACCTATGAGCCTAGCAAAAGCTATCATAATCTTCAGTTCATATCTGCCTGAAAATATTTTCCACGGCTTCCTGACACTCACTGAGAAAGACCAACAAACAAACAAACAAATTTACATTTAGGATATTAAAGAATTTCCTTGAGATTCTTCTCCTTATCCTACTCACTGGTGTTTCCCAGATCCCTCTTGATGTCATCTTATATAGCAGTATATATACATATATTGCCATTCATGCCATTTTGTTATTATAAACAGAGAAATCTCCAAAAAGTAATCTCCTGTTACATGACAACTTGAAGGTCTTCCTATGGCTTCCAGCATTATTTTACTCGGCCTTTAGTTAAAGATCTGACAGTTGTTAGGAACAGTCTTTGTGAAGTCCTTTGGGTGATCACTGACAAAGCTTTTATAGTGTGTTTTATATTTATATTCCTTAACATCAGGCTATAAAATACAAGCTTGTGAAAGCCTATAATTTACTAGGAGATAACAAGTATTCATGTATTTTATTCTTGTATTTACTCTGAATGCCATAAATCAAAGCTGGCACAAGACGAAGAAGCAGCTTATTATAAGGTGTGTGTAGAAGGACAAAAAACACTGAAGACTATAAATTTTCAGTATATTTACAGGATTGTTTTACTTTGTTTTTTTTTTTTTTCCTTGACAAAGACTGATTCAAATGCAGTAACCCAGGACAGACATGAATGACAAATACACATCCAGATTTGCAGTTCTAGCTTTAATGTATAACATTTATTAATATATAATATATGGCAAATTTATAAACATGGTATCTTCAAAGCCATATATATTGGAGTAACGTCCTTGTGAAGATTTTATTACCATTATGTGCAACAGTCTCTGAGATATATTTTTCTTTACTGCCACAGAACGTATTGCTCAATCCAGTTTAACCTTCTGAGGTAGATACTCTTAGAAACTCAGTGACTGGTAGAGCACAACCAAGTTCTTCAGTGCAATATGTTCAAACCTGAATTATTCAAACAGGCTCCTAAACTTTGTGCATGTACACAAAATCCAGTTTCAAGAAATTCTGCAGCCATTGATCTCAATTCAAAATAATGAGTATGCACACTCCAGAAAACTCAAGTCATTTGTACTGATATTGCTTGATATTAATGTAGCTAAGGCCTTGAGCAATGTTGTTAATGTGACTGACATGCTTTTTGTGGTGACAGAATTTCAAGAGAGCTTTACTGCAAGATAAGAAGGTATGCTAATTTTTGTTGCTGGGTTGACTGCAGCTAATATATCAATGACAATGTGTGCAGATGGTGTTTTACCACACTTTCAGATATTTTTAAATTACTTAACACTATAATTTACTGTTCATTGCCAGGTGCCTCACCTGGTGAAATGAATTTACAGAAAATACTCTATCAACATTGCAGATCAAACTAGGTTCTTTCAAACTTCCTTGTTGCCAGTCTGGTATCTGTTTCTACATTAGGCCTGTTTCTCTGGAGCAAGTTTCTAGTTTATGTACACAAAGCAAATTTTTTCTAATCTATAACACTTCTTGGTGATATAGGAAAAGATATAGTCTTAAAAAACATCTACTAGGCAACAATTTGTCATCACATATATGGCTGTGAATGTTTAGTAGAGTTTGAAAAATATTTATAAAAAAAAAACCAGGAACAATATGACTGTCTCAAATTGTATATCTTCTGTAAGCGTGTCTATAGTAGCACTACAGAGAAGATAATCTACTGAGAGCATATCAGCACTGCCTGGTAAGAAAGCTGGGAAAGAAGGAAAGAAAAGCAGAAAAGGAAGAGGAAGAAAGCTACTTCCGGAAAACTGCTTATAAATATTGTATTTAAATTTCTCCTTCTAGTTCATAATGCAATAAATGCCACAAAATAAATGTTCATTTCTAAAGCAAATTTCTAAAGCTTCGTGTAGTTTCCAATATGGTAGATGTATATCACAAATGTAGAAATAACTGCTGACAAGTTCAGAATACTGATTTTTTTTTTTTCCTGTTAACGAGAGTAGACATGTGAAGAATAGAAGCTTGGCTCCTTGTTGGTTATCACCAAGTAACTGATTTTAGTGGAAAGAGCATGTTGCATAGTCTATATGGAAGATGTAAATAAGTACTCCAGTTCATTGTCTTTGATGCTACAGAGTTTCTTTCTATTCCTCGACTCCAAATAGTCACTGTATCTACTAACAGCCTCTTAACAGACTTGATCAATCCAGGGTTATCCCCCTCCTGCTTCTCCCTGGAAATTTTGCTGTCACCTGTTTTGCTAAAAGATTACTCAAAGATTTAGCTTGCCTCATCAAGTTTCACAGCTTCCTACTTTAGCCTCCTCATACAGACAAATCTGAAAGAGGTGAAGCTCATAGTGAGTACCTGAAATGTTGGATGGAAAACTAAATCGAGAGAAAAAGAAGAAAAGGAATTTTAAGGAAGAATTACATTTGATATAAATAAATAAGTTTTATTCTTGTAAGAGAGCCTCTTGAGAGGTTTTAAACAAAGGCCTTTGAAAGACTTCACCTAGAGATAGATGTGTATTATCTGTATCGTTACCACATACGTTTTTGTTGAAGAAATCACTGGTGGAAACGGACGTTCTTCCACAATAAATTTGCCTGAACTGGGTTAGGATGACAACATCACAAAATGTAGCTAACATTAAAATGGTCATGACTCACAGTAGATGGCTGTCAGACTTTTTTTTTACTCTCTACCTGAATGAATGGATGCCACTGTCATCTTAGGCTGTCAGTACTCACCTGTTGTTATTATGTATTTCCTGTGCATTTGGAGGCTTGAAAAAGCCCTCTGTATGAAGGTGGTTTTAGTTCTTTATTTTTAGATTGTTACTTGTAAGCTGAAGGGTCTCTTCCTTCATCATATAATCTAAAGAGTTGCTAGTAGCATCATAAAATTCTTCAGACTCACAAACAAGTCTGAAAATAGAAGATAAACACAAACACTCATAGAATACAGCAATAACTGCTTGCAACAACAACAATGAGACATTTCTAGGCTTACACACCATACAATGTGGTCTGGCTAGAGAAATATATCTCTGTCACTCAGGTACAGAGTTCAAGCACCCCATGTAGTATTCTGAGTTTAAACTCATTCTGCTGAGCTTGTGTCTGAATCTCCGATTCTTTCTGCCAGAAGAATGTCAGGAAACGTGACTTCTTCCCTTAAGGGTCTCACCATCTCCCTACTTTTCTCTGTCCTAGAACCCTTGTCCTTTGTAAATTGTGATTTTCTACTGTTATTTAGGGTATGACATGCATTATCATAATAAGTGTATTAGATCAAAG
>VZTO01021654.1:6568-34745 GCA_013400615.1 Syrrhaptes paradoxus
CTAGTCTGGTATATTTGTGAACATTGTTCCTCATCTTTCTCCAACAGCTGAATGTGCTTTCCGCACCTCCCACTTGAAGAGCATAGAAATTAATACTTCTTTGGTGTAAGCAGAGTATATTTTACAGTTTCATCCCATAGATGTTTATGAAATAATTGCAGTGGACCAAGTAGAGATGTACTCTGTCACTCTTCAAAGCATAGATTGCTTAAGTGAAAATAGGAAACTCTGGATACATTGCATATAGCTTGAACTGGTGTTGAATATTCTCTTCCATGCTCATTAGTCTCATGCATATATTCCCATGTCAATGTACAAACACTTGGGTGAAAGTGGCCTCTCTGATTCCCAGTTCCACTGTCTGTGAAATTTGTTTGTGGAAAGGGAGATTGTGTGTGAAATATGTTCTAGTATTATCTAATACCGCAAATCAATCCTTTACAAGGAAAGAGAATGACTAACCTTCACTCTTGTTACGAGGGTCTCATTTTCTTACACAAAGTGTTAATACCCTTTGCCGTTAGGAAGTAACGAGAGCAACTCACACTGCTTACTTTGTTAACATAGGTAAACCTGGCTCCAGTAAACCAAGTTTCAGTAGATTAAAACTAAACATTAAACATAATTAAGCAATGAAACAAAGTTTAAAATAATTATCTGGATTAGTGGATACACGAGCTGCCAAGCAGAGGGAATATCAAGTTTTAATTACCATTCATAACACTGTAAGCCACACAATATCAGGCATTCATATGTCCACAGGTAAATATTACTGGGGAAAAAATAATCAAGCAATTCAATACTTATAAAATTACATCTTGAGAAGAAGGAGCAAGCATGCCATAACCCAATGGAAATCAAAACACAACACCAGCATGTAAAAGGAAGATGTTTATCTTTGCAAACTGAAGTGTCAAATATTTGTGAGGGCTCAGGGTACTGCCACTAGTCTAATAAAATGCATCTGTGAGTTTCAAGGTGGTCCATAAGAACCTTTACCTGCAAACTCTCCTCCACAAAACAATGTAGGATGTGCAGATTATTACAACTCTCAGACATGTATGTGCCATCTCCAAAGATATGAATCTATGCAGTGAATCACTGGAACTGATACACGACTATCAGCCAGATTTTCATCATAGGCACTGCTGAATCTCTAAGGCAATCTNTGCACAGTCCCTATATTTGCGCTCTTTTTCTTTTTTTCCCCCAGCAAGAGAGTTCTGTTGCCCTGACAAATCCAAGGGAACAGCTGTGAGGCACCACACACTCAGTAGGTGTATAACAGATTTTTATAACTTTGCTGGGACATCTGTGGGGAAGGTCATAAAACTGCATTACGAACCTGTTTCACTATCTTAAGAAGCAATTTATTGTTGTAAACTGGAGAATGGATAAGCACATAAAATTTAATTAAATGCATATTCCAACTTTTTTCAATGCATATCCCTTTTTCAGCTAAATAAAACATTTTCATTTTTTAAAAAAAGCAGCAACCAATTATATGTAGAAGATATGTACGGCTCCTAAACTCTTTGAAAGTATTCTTAAATGTAAACTGCAAATACATGTTTTTAAGAAATGTTGACTGGCATTTTGGAAAATTCTAAAATTTAGAAAATTTCCATTATAATGTCATGATAAAATGGTTCAGATAATATAGTGAAGCAAAACATAAGAACAGTGCAGTTCATCTAGGCAGCAACCAGTTATGAATAATTTTAATAAATATGCAAAGATGACATTGTGTCACATAAAACAGCTAGTCAGTTGTAAACCTGCAATACATTTTTAGGCTATAGTATGTGTATAACTAGAATTAAATAATTAATTATTATCCCCATGAATATAATAATTTGGATTCTGCAATATCTGCATTTTGCATCAGTTCCCCCCATGATTCATTTTGATCATCTCAGTATTTTACTTATGAATATGATTTTTACAAATTTATTTTTAACACCATTAATATTTTGACTTAATGCCAACAGAATTCTACACTGCAATGCTCACTGTTTTCTAAATCTATCCCTCTTCCTAGAAAAGAATAAAATAGAACTGAGTTAATGGATGCATCTACTGAACAATACATAATTTCAGCACTAAACTAAACATATACAGGAAAGTGGAAGAATATTTATGGACAGATCTGTGTACAGAGACACACATACCACTAACATATAAACTCACAACTTGTTAGAAGTCCACCTCCCTCCTAGCAGAAACAGAGGGGGTGCTCTAGCTTATCTTAATCCAGAGTCCCTACTTTTCCAGCCTGTATGCTCATTAGTCTCATGCATATANCACTGCTTACTTTGTTAACATAGGTAAACCTGGCTCCAGTAAACCAAGTTTCAGTAGATTAAAACTAAACATTAAACATAATTAAGCAATGAAACAAAGTTTAAAATAATTATCTGGATTAGTGGATACACGAGCTGCCAAGCAGAGGGAATATCAAGTTTTAATTACCATTCATAACACTGTAAGCCACACAATATCAGGCATTCATATGTCCACAGGTAAATATTACTGGGGAAAAAATAATCAAGCAATTCAATACTTATAAAATTACATCTTGAGAAGAAGGAGCAAGCATGCCATAACCCAATGGAAATCAAAACACAACACCAGCATGTAAAAGGAAGATGTTTATCTTTGTAAACTGAAGTATCAAATATTTGTGAGGGCTCAGGGTACTGCCACTAGTCTAATAAAATGCATCTGTGAGTTTCAAGGTGGTCCATAAGAACCTTTACCTGCAAACTCTCCTCCATAAAACAATGTAGGATGTGCAGATTATTACAACTCTCAGACATGTATGTGCCATCTCCAAAGATATGAATCTATGCAGTGAATCACTGGAACTGATACACGACTATCAGCCAGATTTTCATCATAGGCACTGCTGAATCTCTAAGGCAATCTAGTTGGTAGTATGTCAATATATGGACAGGACTGTACTTAAGTGCAAAGCAGGAAAAACCAACTCTTCCAGAAGAAAGGAAAATCTAATTTTGGCATGTTCCTATAGAATAGTCTCAAAACTGAAGTAAAGAGTAAACAAATAATTCAAAATCTAAATTGTGAAATGCTAGAAATGCCCACCTGAATTTCCAAGAATTTCACCTGACTTAAGAAAGAAACTACTTTCTTTCAATTCCCAGAGTAAAATTGCAAATAAAAAGCCCATCAACAAAGAAAAAGGGGTCAATATTACCCATTAAAAACAATGTGAAGTGGCTTGGTGGAGAAATTTGTGGTCAATATAGCATGATTTGATATACCTGTATGTAATACTGTTTTTGAACCATCTCTCCCAGTTATATCAAAAGTATCACACCTCAGATTCATCAGGTCAGGCACAGTAAGCATCCAAATACACCGAACAGAATTAATCCTCACTAGCTTCTAACAAAAACACAGGGTACAAGAGACAACCTCATAAAGAGAAAAAAATCATCTGCCCCTGAGGTACTCTGTGCTACTGATTAGAGCAGCTCTTGACCCTTTCCATCAGTAGTAGGTCCTATGGAAGGGGCTGCAGGACCGTGGACCTGAAGAGCAGAAACCCACCCCACTTGAACTCCGTGTGCTGCAGGAAGGGTGGATCTTTATGCTTTTGTCCTGTCTATGGTGTTCGAGAAATGTCTAGTCAAGTTATAGAAAATGAAGGCCTGGACAGGTAGATTTTACACTGGGAACAAAGTGAACAGAATTCCCAGTGAAATGGAGAGAACAGAAACTGTGTGATCTAATGCTGGTTTGCTATTGACTGGCTGATTTCTTACCAGCCATCTGAACAGCAGATTCTTCACAGTAAAATGGATATACGTATGTGTTTACTGTATATTCATTCTGTAGCTTGGTATGACCTTTAGGAGTTTGTGGCCCCTAAGCTAAAGTTACCTTGTGTTGAGATCCTTAGAAGTCACTGTATAGAAGTCACTAAAGCTATACACTAAATCTGTGACAGACACAGGACTGGGATTCTAACTTATGCCTTGTCAGCTTCCTGATACCTCTCCAATTTAGAGAAAGACACGGATCTCAAACTCCCACTTCACTATTTATCCAACGGATACTTCCAAACTTACTCTGGGATTACTCTGAAATACATATGTATTTCAAGCAAGGCTCCTGAGCCACTGTCCAAATCACAGCATGTAATCCAGAGAATTTAACAGCTCTATTAACTGTAGTTTTATATATTCCACCACAAAACTGTCCTAAAACTGGACCAGTCCAAACCCCAGTCTGCCTTAAAATCAAGACCAGAGAAGATTGGTCCTTTCTATTCTGAATGCAAATGCTACTGAGCAACAGCCATATAAAAGGTACACAGAGAGATGGTTAGTCATTTTGACACGTTAATGACAAATATACCAGCTTAGAACTTTCATGTTTCATTATACATTTGTCTCAAAAATAGAAAGAGGATAAAAAGATTCACACAGATGAAACTGTAGGTAGGCTGGTAAAGAGAGTTAAAGAAAATGTGCAACTGCAGTCGGATGTTAGGATTGATTACTCGATGTTATAATTAGTTTTAAAACCACCACACCTTCATAGCTGTAAGAGAAATAAGAGAATGCATCCAGCTCTCTTATACCTTACGTACACTGCTAAGTGAGCAAGTCACAGCAATCATGTTCAGCCATAACTCACTTGAACTGGAATTCAACCAGGGAGATAAACTTTAAGAGATACAAAACAACAGTGTTTATGTAAGCTGTTCATGCCATAGACAGCCTTATTGTCAGTCATACTTAGGACTACAAACACAGAAAAGACAATGCTGAAGTAAATATGTTTCTCCTGCAAAAGCACACCTCAGGTAGAAGAGCGAACAGTAGGGTTTCTTTTGTGTGTTGTTCACAGTTCTGCATCACTTGGTAGCCATCCAGAAACATCCCTTTTGGTTATTAACACAGAATAAATTCAATCTCCCTTCAGTTTTTTTTTTTATTAGGCAAAACATATGAAAGCTAGCTACAAGAACTCCACTAATGAGACTTGTGTATTTTCAGCATCACCAGATTTGTGTGAAATACGCAAGCTGTCAGGATTTTTTCCCTCCTCCTACTTTCTGCACATAGACAAATCCAGACTTCCCATTAGTTCACCGATGTTCGTGAGTTTTTATTTTTGAGTTCTTAAAAGTACTCGTGTTCCCTTCATAGGAGGTTTGCTTCATTTGGTGCATGAAGTAAAAAAAAAAATCTACAGAAGGACACAGGCTTTCCTCTTCATGCCTTTGGACACACAGCTGAGGGGCTGATGTATCCAGCCCCCGCAACCTGAACTGACCCCAGCTAGGTTACCTGCTCCATGGCTGTACATTGTTGCCTGCTGGACTAGCACTGGCGCTCAGGCACCAACTTCAGGGAGGTAATTCAGACCAAAACTGCCAAAATAAGTGACAAATTTCCAGCTCTATCAGCTCCCTGAACCCCCTTGCTACACAGTCACAGGAGAGCCAGTGCTGGCCTGGGTGCACGGGTGGGAATGCATGGCCAAGGGTAGATGCCCAGGGCTGGCACCACACCATTGCTTCAGCATTGAACCACCCCTGGAGCAGTGGCCAAGGGCCCAGCTTGTCCCTCTGGGCATCCAGAACATGACTTAGTTTTCTGGTGAACTGTCTTGGCCCCTCAGGTGCCCGCTTGACTACAGGCACAACCTAAGGTGACTCTTTCATCCTTCTTGCGACTGCTTGACAAGCTTACATCTGAGAACTGAGATGAAGCTAGGGTCCATAAAACAACACAATTTTCTGTTTTCATAATTCCCCAAACACCCACTCTCCTATGGGGACAGGGCTACTACCTTGCACATGGGTTTTCCTGGCGACACACTCACACCCAGGAGCAGTGTCAATGCAAATGTTAAATGCAACAGCACTTTGGTAAGACAAGCATTTTGCTTTAACAAAAAGGTAGATTTGGGAAGTATTCAGCTCTGGCTTTACTTGGTTACGACAGGCACAAGCAGCATGACCAGGAAATTCTTCTTAAAATACCAAACAAGAAACACATAAACTTTTCAGAAATTAAGAAGATTGCTGTATCAAATAAAGATACTAGAGGTTTAACTTGAACGAATATCAGAGCTCCATATGCAACTGGACCAGAAACCAAAGCATATTCGGGGCATATAGTACTACTCGCAACGTACCTCCACCCCACCCTACTCCTGAAGCGTGCACAATCTACTGCAACTAACTATAAAAGTTTCATATTTTAATTGAAGTTCTATATTACATTTTACATAGAGGTTTCATGCTTTACCAGAATGGTTCTAAAGGAAGCAATTGTGTCACAGTGATGATTATTTTAACGAAACTGCAAACAAAACCTCTGGCCCCAGCAGTAAATGCAATACACAAGTGTCAAAAATATTAAGTCTTGAATGATCCTTTACATGCCACTTTGTTCACCCTATTAAGATGCTAGTTGTTTCTTTGCTTTATCTGATAATAAATTTTTGATGACTAGTGAGTCTCATAAAAATTGCTCTGGTGCTGACTACATTGATTAATAGGTCCAAAGAATCGAAACTGTCAGAAATTCATGTGCAAGGGTAAATTACTGCCAAACATATATTAGATATTCCATAAAATATAGAATAAAAAAAGGTTGATTTGGTAATTTTATCCTGCATCAATTTGCTTGATATAATTTATATTCAGGATCATCACTGTCAGTCCTTGCATACCTTTCATTTTCTTAATGTCAACATTAGAGTAAATCTAAATTTGGGACTGCCAAAAAAAGAACAGGAGACAGAATATCAAATGCAATAATCAAAACTAACACTCAGAATTTAGCTTGGAAATTGCATCCGGCTGAAAGGTGACCAAAACCATCTTCTCAGAGTTGCAGCTTTTGTAAGTAAAATTAACCTTTATTTTAGAAATCAATACTGGCACACATATATCCATGCCTATATCCCATTCTTACAAAACTGTGGTATCTCCCTACTGGGGCCTTTCCATGTATCAGGTTCTTGCAACACATCTTTGAAGAATCCTGGACTCTGTGGTCCCACTCTCTTCCTTGGATAACTCCTCAAAACATTTAACATACAGGAAGTCCCACAAAACTAGACACTGGAGCAGGCCAGGGGTAGGGATCTGGATATACATATAAATAGGGATCAGATTTCTCCTTTTCCTGGCAGCTTGCCCTAACAAGCATCCTTTTACAAGGCTGTACCTTGCTTTCTTTTCTTAATCTACTTGACTTCTGCTCTCAAATAAGGTGAGGTGTCTGTATCTAAACACATTGTTAACATCACTTTAAAACTACTGACACCAGGACTAAATCCAGTATCAGCCTCAGCTGATGTTGAAAGCAGTAAGTTCCTATTCCTGTACTCACTAACTCAAGGCTTCTTTTAGGCCTTTCAGACAGGGCACTGAACTGTGAGCTGACAGTGCACTTCATTTATATTATGTCTCTTAAAACATTTTTCAGAGTCAATTGCTTTCCAGAAAGCAGGATTCACTCCTTTTTACCCCCTCCTGTAATCATAACCACAACACGTGGTATATCCCGCATACTTCATTCACAGATCCGTAACTCTTCTTTGAGCTGCTTTAAAATACACTATGCACAGGCACAGTTCATTAGGTGATCCAGGTCAGCCCATATAGTCACTGCTGTCTTTCACCAGCTTCCAAGTCATTGTCAGAAACAACAGTACACTTGCTTCCAAATACCTGAGGAGAACATTGACAGCTTCCAGGCCAGATCTCTGTGGAGCTCACCAGAAATGTCCTTGTTGGCAATCATCTCCCAAGACAGCTGTTAATTCTTCTTAGTGTTTTCTTGAAATTATACAGTGCTCATTTCCTAATGAGAATGTTGTACAGCTATACAAGCTAAATGCTTCACAAAATTCTATGTAGTTAAAGAGTTGCATTGATCAACCACATTTATAATGTTTCTCTAGGAAATAGCTCTCAACATCATATTCATACCTTAATTGTACAAATCATATTCATACTACAGTCATATTCTTTAAATCTTCACTAGTAGAATCCCATGCCTCTTCTTCACTATTTAACCCAAAACTGATGTCAGAGTAAACTAGGTTGTAATAATCCAGTTTGGTCTATCCGCCTTCCTTTATGTTGTAAGGATACTAGCACTTCCGTCAATTTTTGGCATTTCTCTGACACTACAATTTAATTAAGATTGAACCTTGGTGAGTCCAGACTCTGTCAGTCAAGTCTCCTAAACGTTCTGTGTGCATGTCCACAGGCCTGGAGGTTTAAAACCATTTCTCACAACAAAATGGTCGGGCTTATACTTAGTGGACTGAGAAATAACTCATCTTCCCTAAAACATCATCCTGCTTGCACTAAACATAGAACAGAAGTATAATAGAACATGACTTTTCTTCCTTCATCATTATTAATAATCTGACTATCATAGTTCAGAAAAGGACCCATTTAATTTCTCGGGTTTATCATAATCAGTCTCTCTAATGACTAAGAGCCTAACAAGATAGATGCCACTTCAGTACAGCCCTCTTTCCCACTGCACGTACGTTAGTCAATCCCACCTATCATTTTTCCTGCTCAGGGTGCCACTTGTCTGCAGCTGCACACCTCACACTTTGCTTGCTTGTTTAGACCCCAACCTGTCCTCCAGTAGAGGTCCTCAGTTCTGTTTCTTACCAATTTCTTTGACACATCCCTACCTGTTTCTCATTTTGGATTTTACCACAATTACCCCTGATTTTTAACTCAGCTACTGATCTTGCCTTGCCCTATAGTTAGATGCAACTTTGTTTTGTTTCCCTACTCAAATCCTCTATCCTACTGTCACTATTTCCCTACCTTTGGTTTCATCAAGTCCTCAGCCTCTGCACTTTCCTCACTTCTTCATTACCATGCCGCTTCTAACACAGCCCTAGACATCTGTCCCAGTGACTTAAGCCCTGGGTTATCATCCTTGACATGGTGAATGGATTACTGCATAATATTCTAAACTTTATATGAAAGTTTACATCAAAGGGAACTATAATATCAGTAGTTAGACCAGTATTTATATGTGCAGTATCTATATCTGTCAGATACATCAGTGATAGCTTTGTTTTTATTACATATCCATCTTAGTAATATATATACACAAACATACAGAGATACTGTTTTTCTTGTTTATCTTTCAACATGGGTTCCAGTTTGCTCTTCTTTAGGGAAGAGTTACAGATTTGCATATAAATGTTGTCCAAAGATGTCAGGACTCGGAGTCATCTATTTTCTCTGCTGGAAACAATGTACTAATATATTTATCAATTTTTAAAATACAGCCAATAAATACAACATTTGGTTGGAATATGAATCAGCGTTCTCATACAAAATATAGTCCCATGCCTTTGATACAACAGAACCAAACGTAAATGACATTTTTATATTTTTCCACATCAGGTTGATAAAAGGTTTTTACTGGTTAATTAAAATTTTTTACTGTTATGTGACCAAAATGTGTGAACCAGGATTGTTAACGCTTGTTTATGTCTTAGCTGTGATGGATCTTGCTTCCTGCCGTCATTCGAGGGAAGCTTAATTTGCCATGAGTTCATCTTCACAGAAAATGTGGCATCTTAGAGAATCTCACCTAAGGTAGATCACTGAGGTAATCTCTTTTCCACTATCTTTACCCAGTCTTTGAAATCACCCTAAAATACACGAGGTCATAGCTACGACTGGCACAGATGGTACATTCACATCAGGGGCCAAATGGTAAAGATGCCAGGCTAAAAAGACACTGAAATATAGAAGTGAGCTCCAGCAATGGACTGCTGGACACAGAACACCATCTTATTTCTTTCACAGGGCCCAGGACCACCACACTATGCAGTGAGAAGGGAAAACTAAAGGTTCATCCCATGAGCACATGCACAAGAGCAATCCCTCTAGGAACAATGAGTACATCTGTTCTAGAAGTATTTATAGAGCTGAGCCTAAAGCATGAAGCCTTCTATTCCACAACCAACCAAAGAATAGTAGTGTTAAAAGAAAAGAAAAATAAAGAAGGAAAATAACATTTAATTATGACCTGTTTTTCTTAGCAAGGCAGAGTAGACTCACACTATCCAAGATCTTTAAATCTTCATTGACTTCTGTGCATCATACAAAGGCATCTAACTGTACTCCTTTGAATCGAATCTACATCAGACATTTAAAGCAATTGATCTGTGTTCCTCTCTGTGGTCTTTATCTCCCCTAGAGAGTCCAGAATACTCACCATTAAAGTTACTCCTGAGATCATACTGTGTTCTGTTTGGTTCTTTTTGGTATTGTTACAAGATTAGATAATGACTGGATAATACAAGAAGTCATTTAATTTTACTTAGAGAAAATGCTTCTCTTTGACTGTCTCTATGCATCTCTTCAATCTAAGTGGAGAAAGATAATATGAAGATTTCTATAACCCCAATTTAATTTTCTTAATTATATAATAACAAGCAATTATTAGGTTATTTAAAAAATTTAATCATTTTAAACTATTGCACAAAACTGCAATACATGTTTATTTAAACAAGTTACTAAATTCAGGAATATGCAAAATAATATTTTGCCTTATTTATACTAACAGACAACAGAGCTTCGTCTCCCTTAGCTTAATGCGAATTGCACTGTGCAGTTATCTAAATATATAGGGAAAAATCAGGAGACATGAACACCAGAGCATGAAGGTCTACCTGCATCACAGACATGCCATTGTCTGCCACAAGCAATCACATCGTATACTCCTGCTCAAATTGATCAGTGCTTACTTTAAACAAACAAGATTTCGGCCTTAATTTCTTCTGTTAGAAGGCTATTTCTACCAGAAGGTTGTTACCTTGCTCCCTTGGTAACTAGAGACTTTCTTTCAAATATACACCTGACCAACTTATTAATATTTGCACTTATGTCCACCATTTTTTTTATGCCTTAAATTAAGTCTCTTCCTCCTGTTCTCCCTCCCAATGACAGCAATGATCTCTGCTATCAGTCTTTGCTTTGCTAAATAAGCCAAATACCTTTTAAATCTCCTCTTGGCTCTTCATTCCTTTTATCATCCTATTATCCTTCCTTACTTCATCTGTTTCTGCCTGAATTAATCTTTCACGAACATGAGGACCAGAACTGCGTAGTATTTGTTTTTCTGTACCGGAAAATTCTCACTCTCTCAACCCATCTCTGGAGATTGTGCTTCTCTTTCTCTTCTCCTCACCACTCTGTGGTGGCTCACAGAAAACCTGTAACTAATACACTCAAGACTTCTTACTTTGTCAATTCTTCATGTGTGGTGTCCTGATTCTCTTCCATGCTGCTAGCTTTGTGTCATCAGCAAACATCACTTAAATACACCTGCTTTTTGTGTTAAAAACTGAATTTTTTGCGGGTCCAAGACTGCGCTGTACAAGTAACATAATTCCAGGACAATCTCTCCTCCTGTCAGTTCAACCTGCTGATGCCTCCCATCTCATCTGCTGGCAATTTCCACTTCCCCAGAATGCTTTCCAGCCTCTTTTCCGCTCCATGATAGTCGGTTTTACTGATCACCTTCTTTATATCTTGGACAGTACCAACCACACAGCTGAAACTAAATAATTTTAGCAAGTGGAATAAGGAGTTATTTCAGGATACTATTCGTATTCTAGTACATTACTCTGAGTATCTTGCCAGTCTCCTCTAGTTGTTAAAAATAAATGCTGAAATAGTCTTCATCAATATAACCCAGAAGAATAACCTCTTACCTCACAACCTGTGTCTGCTGCACTGGAAGCAGCTGCTACATAATAGTGGGGGTCCAGTACAACAAGTCTTTCTTAAGAAAAAAGCTGGGGAGATTGTCTTTAAATAGAGGACTGAATCAAAAGTGGATTTTTCCAGACTGTCACTGGCAATAAAATGAGGCTTTCAATTACAATGCTTAGCACAGAGCAGCCAGCCCAGGGAAACCTATGTTCCAACGCTGCCAAGTGATATACGCTCAGCATAGCATTTATCAAACCATTTCCTCTGCTAAGAGTTAATGTGTCAGTCTTTAAAATGGCTTGCTCTTCTACCACCTTTCCTGATGGAAACATGAAAGTGCAACTTACTTCCTTTCACAAAACGTCTTGTCAAGAGTCTTGACTCCAAATTGACTGCCTCATGGGGAAAACCTGCCTTCTAGAAACTTAACACTCAGTGACTGTTCCATCATAATTCTGCCTCACTGGAATAAGGTCAAACAGGAAGACAACAATCATTAAATAAAGTATTAAAAGGTGATTGCTGGGTTCAATGGTAGTTTAAAAATGCTAGAAGTCTGAATGCTATTATAAGTACTCAGGACCTAGCACATTATTTTGTTTTAGCCGAGATTACACTACCAGGTGGTGATGAGTGCAATAGACTCTGCTGCGATAAAAGCAACACCACTGCCCTTTCTGTTACAAGAACAAACAGGCCCAGAACAAGTTTCACATGAAGATTGATCAAGTGCACATGATTAATGCCAGAAATGTACCCAAAGAGCAGCTTTCTGGATTAACTTTGCTGTAAATGTCAGCAACCAAACCCACCCACTGGTACCAATTGCACATTTCAGCTTTACCTCATCTTAATCAAATCACTAATTATCTTACACTGATCCTGATGAGCATCACAGGATTCCTGTTCTTCATAGGAGCTTAATTCACTGTGTTCTTTCAAACGCTCATGTCTGTCTGCACTTGTCTAAGTACACTGTAACCACTAAATCATACAATCCATCATCTCTTTGTCAGTACTGTAGACAGAGAAGATCCTTTGAGAATATGCTCACAACATAAAGGTCACTTTGAAAGTTGACTAAAGGCATGAATAAAAAATAAAACATTTAGTTAAGCCCTTTGAGGAGATGAGGTTGCCATTACCCTTTACTGTCAGAGTAAGTTCTTCAGCTGCTTTTCAACACTATTGTGACACCACATGGGGAGTTTAATGGCACCTTCTGAGTATATACAGAATCAAAGCCAAAATTCAGCTTACTAACTTAACTTTCATAAAGTCAGTATAGCAGTCAGAGATTAAGAATCATTATATACCCGGTAAACTGACCTATTTCCAAATGATCCACAGGATGATATGTACAGTGGGCGTATTTTAGCCAACAAAAGATAACAAAGTGACAAGACCTGCCGAGTTTCCTGTTAAGAATTAAGGGCCTCTCCAGACACATTTTCTGTCACAATATATTGCCCATCTTTTTGTCAGTGCAAGTTTTCCTTGAAAAATGATGGTTGAAAAAAATCACGTGGCATCATTTCTCACGAAAGGTAAGGAAATTCAAGGAAATGAAAGAAGCTACGAAGTAAGAAGAGCTTACTGGCTAATATGCTTCTGAAGTGAAAGGCAATTCCAGTTCTATACTTGCTGCTTAAGTACCATGTAAAACAGGAATGTGAAAATGTAAAAGTACGGAAGACAAATGACATTTTATCTTTAGATTTAATCTTCCCTCATGGGCGTCATCCCTACTTACCAATTAATCACCAGAGCATGAATTTCTGAAGACAAGGCTAAAAATGGAGTGTAATTTTTCACTAAATATACTTGAAACAGCCAGTACATTTCACAAAGGAAAGAAGTTTGTGATCTATTTGGTAGTTGTTTCCCAAGAGCAACTTCACAGATTCTGTGAGGAAATCTGGAAAACTCCGATATTCACTGCAGCATACAGTTATGGCTCGTGCCAGCCATCATCAGAAACCTCAAGGTTTAGTAATGTGACTGCAAATGGGTGCATTGCCAAGACGTACTGCATTACCACTTTCTGGCTGAGATAATAGCAACCAAGTAAATATGATGTTCTAGTCACTGCAAACACAAAATAAAATGTATTGGCATAAACCCACTTAGTGAAATGTAACTTGCTATGCCCCTGAAACTTGGCACTTGTGACTGTTTGAGCATACCCTCTCTGTCTTAACTAGTATAGACAACGTTATACTTGTAAACAAAGTAAAATCAATATTTCCAATCAGCCAGCAAAAGCAATGGGCGTAGGGACACAATTACCATCTCTGGAGCTCAAAATCCATCTACCATATAGATGCATAGTTCCTGGTTTATGAAAGTACCTGAAAGGAAATTTACTGATCTGATCATCAGCTAACATATGCGAGTTGTTCTCTCATCTCAGTGTTGAAAAGTGAGGTTATCTAAACTCCATTCTATCCAATCTTCCATTTAACTGCACTGCTCTGTCTCGGAGTAAAAGTTAAGCTATCAAACGTTCCAACTTAATTTTAAAATTTTTCTCTTGACTGAATGATTAAAAAAAAACAAACCCAAGAGCTCCATTTTGCTTAGTTAGATATTTACAGAGAAAATTACT
Source organism: Syrrhaptes paradoxus (assembly GCA_013400615.1). NCBI lineage: Eukaryota > Metazoa > Chordata > Aves > Pterocliformes > Pteroclidae > Syrrhaptes > Syrrhaptes paradoxus. The sequence continues at coordinate 20,938 of VZTO01021654.1, forward strand.
ACATTCACATCTCAACCTTGTGATCTGCTTAATGAGAAAAAAGACACAGCAACTGGACACAGGCTTTGAAAGAAAAAGGAAAATGAAGAAGGTGTACATTTGTTAGTGGGAAAAGATCAAAATTTCATCACAAAAAGCAGTTTTCATTTCTTCTGTGTTCACAGCTTATGTGCTTTTGTGCACAATAACGTTACTAGACCTGTTACCTAGATTATGCCATTGCTTATGAATTTTAACACCTAAAATCAAATGCAAACAGAATGCCTGTAGCAGGTGGCATCCAGGTAATTCTCAGATCACATATTTAAAGGAAACTGGAAACAAAAAGGACAATCTTTTCCAGCAGGAAAATCCCCCAATTCTCCATAGCATGTGAAACAAGTGCAATCAAGAATCAAAAGAAGCTGGTACTAGGACTCTAAAAAAGTTATACTGATATTTTTAATTTATGGTTTAAATATAAAATGGTTATATGCTGAAAAAAAATTACATCTAATTAGGAACATCTGCATGCATTTTGTTTTCATCATTAATCTTTCAAAATCATGACATTTTAACTGAATAAGTTTCTAAGATCAAAGTAGAAGCCATGAATCAGCCATGGAAAGATTCCTTGATTTTTTTTCCCCCCCTATTAATGGCTAGAGTCTAATTTTGCTTACACTGTTAACTACACAGATTTCAAATATTTACTGTGGACAAAATCAAAATCAGCCCATTAGCCAACAAGACACTGTTACACCTCGGCAAAGAACAGGACACCAAACATAATATGGCTAATTTGAAACAAAGAGCAATAGTTGAGGCAAGTGATTAATTACAGAACCTTTCATGTCAATTTTGGTTGCACAGGCCAAGTTGTCAGAGCAGTTTAATATATCCACAGTTATAAAATCTTTTTTGTTGTTGTTTTAGGTTGTTACAGATACCCGGCCCCCCGAGTGAATATGGGTTAAAGTCTCAAAACTGCACTTCAGTCTTTGAAACTCTGCTGTCCACACTCAAAAGAGTTGTGGTCAATGGCTCAATGTCCAAGTGGAGACCGATAACAAGTGGTGTTCCACAGGGGTCGGTACTGGGACCAGTGTTGTTTAACATCTTTGTTGGAGACATGGACAGTGGGATGGAGTGCACCCCAAGAAAGTTTGCTGATGACACCAAGCGGTGTGGTGCGGTGGACATGCTGGAGGGAAGGGATGCCATCCAGAGGGACCTTGACAGGCTTGAGAGCTGGGCCAATGCCAACCTCATGAAATTTAACAAGGCCAAGTGCAATGTCCTGCACGTGGGTCGAGGCAATCCCAAGCACAAACACAGGCTGGGTGAAGAATGAACAGAAAGCAGCTCTGAGGAAAAGGACTTAGGGGTATTGGTGGATGAGATGCTGAACATGAGCCGGCAGTGTGCGCTTGCAGCGCAGAAAGCCAATCATGTCCTGGGCTGAATCAAAAGAAGCATCAGCAGCAGGTCAAAGGAGGTGATTCTCCCCCTCTACTCTGCTCTCATGAGACCCCAGATGGAGTACTGTGTTCAGATGGGGGGCCCCCAACATAAAAAAGACATGGACCTGTTGGAGAGAGTCCAGAGGAGAGCAACAAAATTGGCCATAAGGGTGGAGCACCTCCCCTGTGAGGACACGCTGAGAGAATTGGGGTTGTTCAGCCTGGAGAAAAGGCTCCGAGAAGACGTAATAACACACAGAACTGTCCTGATATTTACGCTGTAATGAAACACACAATTTTTGTAACAACTCTCCTATCTGTGATCCCTTTCACTTGAATTCTGTAAATGAAGAACAGCCTATAAAAGCCACTGCTGGATCATTTACTTTCATACAGAAATTTATATCTCAGTTATTTAATTGGAATACCAAAACCTTCACTTGTGAATACTTTGCTTTAGTAATTAAGTTCAGACAGCTACCATACAAAAAATTGTCAGAAATGCTTCTGAATTATTATTATTTTTAAAAAAATAAAAGGGAAATGCAAAAAAAATGCAAAAACTAACTTTCCAACCTAGAGGCTGTACTGTGTGTTGTACTAGCTACTGCTTCTAGGAACACAGCATCAAGTTTGTTGTCAGACACATAAAAATAACTTCCCATCTAAAGTTTTACTGTAGACTGGTAACATGGAATTTTTACTGAAAAGAAATATTTCAATTCAGTGAATGATTAAATACATTATTTCCTAAATAAAAGTTTAGCATCTGTATATAAAATTTTTAATTAAAATGGAGAAGTCCCAGCATGACGTGGGGTTTTTTTTTCCAGTTACACTGTTGTTAAGAAAGCACTAGTGTCTGTATTTGAATTACCAGGGTTGTAGACTTTGTAAACCAGTCCAGACCAAAACAGGTTTGATTCTGGAAGTTTTTCAAAACATAGCAACCTGCATCCAAACATATTAAGAAATAACTATTTCAATTTATACAACCTTACTGTATATACTTACATATTTACATACTTAGTACTTGTCAAAAGCTTGTAATACCTGCTTTACATCTCTTATGTTACCTAATAGCTCTTAAAAATGAACAAATGTAGGACAGTATCAAACAGTCTTTGTGCTTTCCTAACATGCCTAAATCACATTTAGGTACCTTCTTGTCAGCAAAATTCCTTAATATAAACGTACAGGTTTGCGTATTTGCCCCGAATACCAAGGTACTGCATAGACTGTGAAAGAAAGGTGTAGCTGATAACACTTTGCCAAACACACTACAGGAAAAAAATGCAACACAGCTACAGTATGTAAGTGACGTGCAATACTTACTATTTATATGTTTCTGAACGAATGTATTCAAAAACATGAGATACTCCCAGCTGGAACTGATCAGCAATAGGGGTAACCCAGGGATTGTTCTCTGCTTTGAAGACTTGCTTTTGACCAGTCAAATCCAAATTACCTGAAAGGGATTAAACACAACATTGTATGAAAATATTTCAAATATGAAAAATTTGAAAAAAAAAAATCTTGCTGTGAATGTAAAACTTTTAATTCATTTCAGAGTACAACCATAATAAAAGCAAATACTTCAGTCTTAGTGGAGAAGAAAAGGAGGACATAGTAGTTCCCACCATGATGGATGCAGTTCCACACTATTCATTTCAGTGCTACTTCATACTGCACAGCAGGATTGCATTCGGCCCACTGGCATATAATATTTATTCATGAAATTAGTTTTAAGCAGGCCTGAATAGTGCATCGGTGCTGGACCCTCTCCACCATGGCCTGTAGCAATGAAAGGAGAATCACGCTGTGGTAGGAGTTTGCTCTGCTGAAGCTTAGCATTACAAAGCATTTCTCAATCACTGCACCAAACATAATGTCAACAAGAGATGCCCAATAGGCTTTTTGCCTTCCCAGTGCCCAACATGGTATGTTTACCAAGATCCTACCACTGATCTCTGGTTATAGTTCTCTACACCAAGAAAAACAAAAAGCATCGTTCTTGCAACATGCCAGTTTTACCTGTTCAGTTGACAGGAACACTTAAGAGACCTATTAGGGGTTTGCCTGGGGTTTTTGTTTGTACATGTTTACCACACAAAACCAAAATAGTACATGCTCTGCCGAAACTCCTCATGACTATGGATACAACACGTCAAATTCCAGGACGGTCTAGCCATTGAAATATTTTGTTGTGTTCTTTAAATTAAAATAAGAAATCTGTGCTACTATTTTATATTTATTTTTGTGAATTTTACGATGAAGAGAGGCCTACCCTCCCCCCAGAAATCTTAAGTAAGAAATAAAATAAAAAAAATCTTTAACTATGTGAAAAAAAAAACCCAAAAATCCTACAAGGTTTTGAAGACTGACTGAACCAAGCTGTCAGAGAAATCTGAAATCAACCTCATGTGCTGGCTTTTCAAGATTAAAGGCACTTGTGTAACAAGAACACACACGCATGCTGCGGGAGCTGCTGCCAGCCGTGTGCTCACTGGCCATTCCGGTGCATTACAGCTATCCTTGACGCGTTTCACTTTGCAAAAAGGGTTAACACAATTAAAGACAGACCATTATACCATGTGAAAAGATGTCATGCATCTCATATCAGCCTATCAACAAGTTACCATTACCTTAGCAAGCTCGTCTGTCAGCTGTCTGAGGCCTGTTCTTTTGAAATAACAGCAGTCAGGGAGCATTTCACCTCCCTGCCAGTCAGGCGGCAATCGCCTTCGCTGCCTCACGCTTCAGCGCGCCTCGTTAGGAGCCTCGCACCCCTCTCCTTTATTAAGGGACTCAGCAGCCCTGTTCTAACAAGGATCAGGAAGCAGGATTAAGTACTGTGACAAAAAGGACCTAATAAGCTAGAAACTGGTGTGTCTAAATCTGTGCTGGCTCAAGGCACGGGCTCACGCTGCTCGCTATTCAGTTCTCAGGCCCAGGCCGCTGGGGAAGCAGGCCAGCACTGTGATTAGCCATAACCCTCTGGCCGGTGCTGCTATGAAGATCATGTATCACTCAGGGGCCTGCTTTGCAGTTGCAAATTGGATTTTCCATTTTATTAGCTGGAAAAAACCCACATACATTGCTCTCCAAAACTACCAATGCTGTAAGCACTCACTTGTAATTACAGCTCTACAAGTACTGCATCAAGGCAAAACGATCAATCTGTGTACAAGTTACAAAAACAGGTCAATTTGGGGAGGCAAGCTTGGCCCCATCATGGGTCAAATTCAAAGCTGCTTACAGGAATAAGTCGCAAGTCCCCAAAATCTCAATAGCCAGGATCTCAGCTGAATCGTCTCCTCGCGAGCTGTGTACAGAGATCTACCACCCAGGGGACGCTGCCATATGTTTCCATCCCTGCAGTGCAGTGTGCCCACTACCACTCCAAAAGCCATGTGGCCTGTTTAAACATAATTAATTGTAATAAATACTATTCTACTAAAGCCAAAGCAATGTTACAGCAAAAGAGGACTGCTCAAGAAAAATGAACTGTAGGTCCCCATGCCAAAGTAATCACTTTATTTTCCTCCAACTTCTTTTTTTCCCCAGAACACACTGGGGATGGGTACAGATATTAAATTTTACCTTCAGAGGGAAGGGGCATGCAGAGGCCCTAAGGCTAAAATTAATCTAATTGGGGCACCTGAAAGCCCAGCATCCACACTGGAATCTACCCCCTCCTGTTCACTGAAATCAGTCAAGGGGTCAGCTGGCCTGGCAGCCCGACCCACCAGCCACCTGCAGCTGGAGCAAGAGGTCAGCTGCCACCTCACAGCCCGGGCTTTTAACTGAAGAATTTTATCAAGTGTTGTAGTGTGAAAAGGAATAACCCATCTGTCCTTGCGGCAAGGACCAGGCAGAGAGTGGGTGCTCCTCTGCAGAGGAGTAAAGAAGGGCTGTCTCACAGAAAAGAGGAAGATCAGGGCACCTGACGCCTTAAACTCCTCCCAGTTTGATACTGAAATTTCCATCTGGAAATGGAGGGCAAAAATGCGCAGAAAATTAAGCAAGATAAGAAGCCACAGAGAGCCTGCCCCATTTTATCAGCACTACAGAGTAAACAAAGTCTAACATTCCTGACACGATGCAATCCACTTGAGAACAAAGCAGCCATACAATTAAAACTGAAACAGGATGAAAACATGTCACTGCTTCATAACCACTTATTGCTGGGGGCCATTATCCTTGTGCCTGTTCTGCACTTACAGCTAAACCATGTGTAAATTGAGGGCTTATCTAATTCTGTTCCGGCCACAGGACATCCTGGAGTCCCAAGCACAAGCCCAAAGTCTCAGTAACCTCTTAGGAAGAGTATGTGCTGGGGTAACCAAACACATGGGAACACACCAAGATGAACTCAGCAGCATGGAAGAGATGATTAAACCCGCCTGAAGCAATGGCTCTGGTACCAGGCTCACTTAAGTTCTATGAGGCTGGAGAACTTACAGATGTGTCCCTGTCTTCCCACCAACAGTCTCCTTGCCTAGAAGGTTTTTTTATGGCAGCACTGTGCTAAGAAATACTGTTATTCCATCCCTGCAGCACTAGAGCCACGGGCCAGTGAAAGAGCCATGGCAGATGCACCTTTACGCATACTGTCTAACAGCAGCATCAGCAGAACACTATCCCCAGGCCTTTAGGAAATTTATATACTGTTCTGCTACACAGATCACATCAAATCCCTCTGATATTTTTAGTAAGCAAAATACAAAATTGCCTCTAGTAAAAAAAACAGTCCTGAAGATTCAATTACAAAATACATTAGAGATGGAGATCACATTGGTCATTGGTAGTTTGTTCTTTCCACACACACCACCCTATTAAAAAATAGCTCCATCATCTCTGAAATTTGGCATAACTAGTAGACTGAAATTATATTTCTTCCTAATAGACTTAAGGGTCTTGCTGTTTTGCCATACTGAAAGAGACCAACTCGACTGAAATGCACACCATCACATGCCTTTGGTAAGAGAGGAGAAGGCTACCCTTAAGACCAGTCAGCACAGTCCCTTTCCTAGAACACAGAAATGTTTTTCAAATGATTTTTGAGTGCTTCTACAATTATTCTTAAAAATAAATCAATAACCAAAACTACATGTCCCAAAACCCAGGTCTAACATGCTTGAAGAAGCTTCTAATTTCCAAGCCTAATTTCTTAGTTTTTTTAAGCTTTCTATCTTGAACAGACACAGATTTCCAAGTAGGAAGAATGCAGTGTGGACATATGTTGCTACCAGCGAGCAGATGCTGAATAGAGAACAAAGCCTGGAAAAGAGAAGAGCAGAGATAAAGACCTAACAGCTGACTGCTGTGGAGGACCTGCACAGAATGACCAAAAAGCCTTCTAAGAGAAGCCAGCTGCGTGGCCTTAGAAATACCTGATCTTGGCAATTTTTTTTCCATCTCAGCACTCATTGTATCTAAAGATGGTCCTGAACCATTAAGTTTGATTGGATCAGTGTGACTGAACTTCTGTGTTTATCCTACCTTAAAAACAAATTGTTCCTTTGCCCAACTAGTAAACTGTGCAGATCTGAAAACCGCTGCCCAAATCTCTTGTTAGCTGCCACCTGGAAGCTACAGTAAACAGATCTACAATAAAAGAAAACCTTGAACGTCCAAGGACAAAATCAAAGTACGCATATTTTTATATTTATATATGTATGTTTTTAATTTTCATGTAATAGTCATCCATGGACTAAAAATACCATTTATCACTGCTTAAATTCAGAGCTCCCACAGCCATGGGTGGACAGAAGGGACATTTCATGTGACAATGGGCACACCCTGTCCTGAATGACACTAAAGGCAAAAGGCAGCTACAGTTTCCCTGCACCTCCCTCAATAAATTCTGCATTTGATCTAAAACATGTTAGCTAATATTTCTTGTTATTTTTCCTCAGTGCTGTTGAAATAACAAGTGGTTTGTGTGAACATTCATATGTTGCTCAACTGCCGCAAAGGTCAGAAAAGAACTCATAAAACCAAATAAAACGCTGCCTCCCACAGTCATGTTTGCAGAAAATAAGTGACAGTGATAATGCTACCTACCACTTTGACCAAGGGTGTCTCCCAACTTCCCAGGCTTCTCCTGTTCATTGAATCTAGCCTGCAAGTACCTCCTATATGCAACTACAAGCCCCTCATCCTCTTGTGATGTCTGATATACCAAGTGTATAATATTAACCCAATGTATGTATACTTAAGGTATGATAAGGTATGACTAGGGTACATAGGCATTACTTAAATTCAAACAGAAGAAAACAGAATGAACACAAATCCGACTTGTCCTTTCCACTTGAACACCCCTTGGCAACACTTTAAATACTTTCAAAAATTAAAAGGTGAAATAAAGTAATTAAACAACTCTGACATTTGAGAAGTGAGCATTGGCATTCAGCATAAGAAACATGATCCTAGCTGTAAAATGCCAGATCGACGCTTCTTTGTAAAGGTTTAAATTCATCCCTAGTGGAGCTTCATTAAAATCAATGGAAATAATTTTTAGCCTGTATACTGTTGAGTTTCACATCTGCATTCTGTTGATACTCTGACTCACCTTCCAGCCTACACTCCACTGACCTCAAGGAGAGTCCTCAGGCTGTAACACATCCCCTTCAGCGATTCCTTTTAAGACTGCAATTTAGATCTTCTTTCCCTTTACAACACAAAAGGTCTTTCTTACTCTCTCACTCTCGTATATAAGGACAGGAGGAATGAAATTAATTTTATTTTTTTATTTAGATATAAGTACCCTTGAATTCTGTTTTATTAAAGGCTAAGTAAGGGATCAATCCACTACATTAAATTTAAACTTAGGTTATATGTAAAAATATGTCTGTATGGGTTGTTTTAGATTTGCTTTACACTACAGGGCTTATAATTTTTATTACTTTGTGTCATGTGCTTTGTCTCCAGAGAGAGAGAGAGAGACAGAGTGGTTTAAGCGTGGGGGTGGAAGACATATCACGACTATTATGTCATAAAAATGATACCAAAGCAAATGATACCAAAGCAATTAATTGTGAATGATGTCTTAAAATCAATGTAAAAAAAGAAAAATATATAGTGATTTCTATGCTACAAAGTGTTACCAAAAGCAAATTATTTTTACACCAGTCTTAAGCACATGTAAGCTGTGGATCGGTAACATATCATTTTTATAAACAAGTAAGATCTCCTCTCCCTTGAAGACCTCTATCACTTTTGAAGGATTAGTAACAGAAGAGAGTAGATTTAAACAGCAGTTATAAAGGAGCAGTAAGATAACAGAGAGCAAAGACTTCTTATACATAAGTGAAATGTGACTCAATCTTTTTGGAGCCAGTAGAAATATTCACAGAAATATTCAGTATGATAAACAAATCTACAGCTCCATAGCATATGTCAAAAGTATGCATTTGCTCATTGATGAGTTTCTATGCACTAAAAGAAAACAACTAGTAAATCCAAACCGAGACTGAAGTGCCTCCAAAAGATTGATCCCAGCAACACTTCTGCCCTTTCGCCCCTGCCTTTTTGTACTGGAGAAAGCCTAACAGTATCATGTGGAGTCACCACCATTTCAGAGAACCCTGAAATAGCATTTGTGGTGGTTTTACTTAACAGGGGAAAAGGTTCAAGTCTCAAAGAACAAGAAGTCTCATTCAATACACACAAATAAACCAAACATACTCCAGAGCATCCATCAGACAGAAGCAGGCTGGAAGTCTTCCTCTTACTGCTTTCCTGACCACATAGACAGGAATGTCTGTGCCCTCACCTGTGAGCATTAGACAGGAAGCCTCAGGGTAAGAGAAGACAGAACAAGCAATCTGAAAGCCCAGCACTGAAGCCCATCCTTAGTTGTACAATTATTTTCAGGGATGGGAAACAGGAGTGCAGATATTATAACATCACACATTATTCAACAATTTCTCAGATGTAAATGAGAATTTCCAATAATGAGTTCAGAGATTAGACCCCAACTTGAATGTTCACTTGAATATATTTAACAGTAGATCTCTATGTCCGTTCAGTAATTTAAGAGTTTAACAAAGGCATTTCAAACTGAAAAACATCTGGTCTGAAAAACATCAGGAGATGGAGACTCTGCTAATTGTGTTTTGTTCAAATGTTTCACCACTGTTAAAATGCATTCTTTATTTCAGTGAACTGAGCTGCCCTAGTTCTCCATCACTGCTCCTGCTTCTGCCCATCTACAAGGGAGAAAGATGACCTGTGCTTTCTTCTCACAGAGTTAGTGAGAACTGGCAGCTAAGTCTACTTTCACTCTTAAACTCTTAGGTTAAATAAAGACTCTGATTATTCTGCATGATCCCAGAATAGCTACTCCATTTGCTTCAACTATTAGCAAAAGGACTACAGCTGAAATAAAGAGAGCAAAAGCAGACTGACTAAATCTAGAATTATCTACCCTTGACGTAAAGGTGAAGTAATACAAGGCAAACTGGTATTGCCTCAGCTACTACTATTATAATTCTATGGGAAGAGGATTTTCCGCTCCAGCACCATCCCACCTCAACCATTCATAGAAGAAAATTTAAAACAAAGTGAATTTAGTCCTGAGATATTCATATGAAATTCCAGCATCATAGCAAAGGTCATCCAGAATTATTACACCAAAGTCTAATGGGGACTCTGGCACGAGGAGACTTTCACTCCAGAATGTCTCGGAACTGAAAACGAAGTCTGGAAAAGACAACAGAAGAAACGCTGAACTTCTCCTTTAAAGCACATTCCAGGTATTAAGTACAGGCAGAATATAGACCTACTCTGTCTGGGCAAACTCACATTTCCATATTCATGTGACAGGGGAGGAGGGATTAGTTCTCTGGGAACAAGGGGAGACCCCTGGCAATTTCTACCATCACTCCACACAACAAACCCAACCTTGGCAGGACAATTAACTGAAAGAGTGAACAATAGTAACATTCACAGATGAAAGCCCAAAACCAGGAACTTATTCAACACAGCACACAAGGCACTCCTACCCAGACAACACTCTGATAACGGCTTGTACTTCCATATGACAAATCACACTGTCTCTACAGCCAAACTCCACCACACACAGCCTTCAGGTACCAAGGCAACCAGCCTGGCTGATGCCATCACGTGGGTAGCCAAAGGGAACTGCTGAAGAAACAGGATTTTGACAAAAATCCAAGAAATTACTTTAAAGTGTTTGCTATATGCATTCTAAAATTATTCCAAATTACTTGAGACTCCATTAATTAATTTCTCCCACATTTCTAATGTAAGAGAGAGATGATCTACTAGAGGACCTACAAGTATTGCTAAGTTTCACCCATTTCTTTCTTTGCAAGGTGACACATTGTGGTGGAAATACCATTTCCTCCTCTGCTCTGTGTAACACGTGTCCAGCTCTGATTGGGATCTTGAGGGGCAAACCAACAGTCCCTGCTAAGTGTTCCCAGTGAAGAAACGCAAGACACGCACTATGCGGCAGACAGTTTTTGGAACAAAGGGAATTAACGTGATGTCAAAGTAGTTTAACATCAAAGACATTTTAATGGCACAGGAAGTATTACAGGCTTAGAGGATCAGCATCCCAGTTTATTTTGAAAGATATTCCACATTTTTTCCAACTTCAGAAACTCCCCTGGGATTCTCAATTACATGGGAATTCAACAGAGCATTCTCTCTCTGAAGGGTTCCTATCAGCCCAAAATCTAGTTAATTTAAAAATATGAGTTCAAAACGGATTCACTATATTGCTTTTGCCCCACACCTTTGAAACTTCCATTCAAACACACGTTGCCAAGTACTCAGAAGAGCGAAACTACTTCTAAGTACTATGAAACACATAAAATGAACCAAATTTAACAACTAATATAACATTTGCTCAGATATCTCTAATTACGGTACTCTTACCTACCACAGATGAAATATTAGTTGACAGAACATCATTATTATGCTGATGGTACTTAGAATATTTAGGAATAATTATGAAAACCTACACACATGCACACTGTAGTCATCTCAGATGCAACAGCAGAACTTGCATATTTTAAAAATCACCATAAGATCAAATCTGAATTTTGAGAAGTTTGACAAGAATTACAGCAGTGTAAGGAAATGAATGCCTGTGGTGTATATCTAAATGATGGGCTATAGAAAACATCTTTCTGCATATAATGAAACAGCAAAGCTGTCATCTCTTCCCATAGATTTTAACTCCTATCAACTACTCTGTGTAATCAGCCTGGTTTCCAATTACATAAGAAGTGGTGCATTTTTGTGGTGGTGCTTTTTTGTTTTCTAACTTAAATGAGTTTTAACTTTAACTAAAATGAGAAACATAACCAAAATATTCACAAACTTTCAGAGATGCCTTTGTTACATACATAATCTGCCCATGACCTATCTTGTTATGCACGTTTTTCTATTATTACCTAACTAGTAACTGCTACATCAATAGTCCTAGAAAACATGTTATTTTGTTTATCCACTGGGAAGTTTAGTAAAACCGCTTACTTTCTTACACCAGCTTTGCCTCAGTTCCAAAAGTAGAAATAGGTAATTTTTTTTAAATGGCAAGGTATCAACTAGTTGTCCCAGTGCTCAGAGCTGGTGTCCAAAAAGCCCCAGGATGTTCAGGCTTCCAACAAGCACCACAGACCTGTATTTGCAGGTGTGAGCAGAGTTGTGTTGTGACACAGGTAGGGTGCAGTGACAGTTTATACTGAAACAAGAAAAGTTTGGGATTTACGTCAAGAATATTTAGAAAAGAAGTATCTTTTGTAAAATAATGTGATTCCTGTGTTTGCACATGCCTGTTATAATTACCCAAGTAAATTAACTGCTGTTTCAATTTATATTAACTTGAACAAACAACTGCTGCAACTACTTTGTGTAATATAATATTAATTCACAAATTCTAGAGTCACTTCAAAAGCATAAATTTTAAAATGTCTTCCTGTGATGGAAATATTGACGCTTTTGGCAGGATTCTGTGAACTTTCTATTCAAAGCCAACCCTTTATTCACAGAAGATCATTTATCTGTTCAAAACCAAAAAAAAGATCAAAGAATTACTTAGACATTCTGACATACAGATTTAATTTACAAAATGTTTCACCCTCCTTAAAAAGGAACGTGGTTACTTACCCCATCAAGTTTTTTTCTTTTTTAAAGAGCTTGAATTTTCCACTTTTCAACTATGTACCTAACTTCACAGTTTTGACCGTCTCCCTTTACCTGAGGAAACTATTTGATAAACTAGAACAGTATTGATAGTATACTTAAAAGCCACTGACATCAACATTCAGTTTTTGAAAGAGGATGGTAATTAAAAATGTATCCTTACAAATCATTGTTCTTCTCATATCCATAAACATGAGCAAACTCCCTGAACGTGTGCTTGCACGTGTGCTGGTGGCAGGGTAATGTCAACATCAGAATCTGCATTTTAAAAATCATGCCATTTGTTTTCACATCAAAAACGCAAACCTACAGATAAGCTGGTTACATTCTCTGGGTGGCTATTTGTATTTAGCTACAACTTTGTGAATATTCTGCGCCTTATACTACTCTTAGATTCCTGACTCCGCTAAGGAAGTCTTTCATGTGGAACATACGGGTCCACCCAGATGACCATACAATGAACTTAAAACACCATCATTGATCTTACTAATTGCATCTGCCACTTTATGTGGCTCTTGTTTCTACTTGGCTTTCTTTCCAACACAGTTTCAATTGTTAAATGGTCAGAATACACAAAATGACAGATTTAGTGCTTCCTTGGCAATTTATATAACTGACTGCAACTCTGTTGTTGCAGTGAATCATGATTTATTTGTCTCACAAGGCAGCACATAACCTTTTAAATGCTAGGGGAAAAAAATGCCAGTGCCTCTCTAAAGTTTATATATGACTGCCCACCACCATTCCTCATGAACATGGTTTTGAGAGACAAATGATAAAAACAAGCTGCAAATTCCACCCACCTACTCCCGACCATTTCCTGTGTTCATCATTCACATGTACTGTATTTACAGACAAGCATCCGAGCACCAGTGCACTCTTCTAGTCCCCTTGTCTCCTCCTGGGCAAGAATATTTTTCTTAAATTAGCACAGGGTATTCTCTGCTAAGCACAGAGGAGGATAATACTGATTGCCCCCAGTCCTCTTACTGGTGTGTGCCACATTCAATCACATTAGGTGAAATTACAGGAAGACTGCAGGATTTTTTATATTTTTTTATTTATTTGTATTTTTGATCCCGATGCTTTCCTGTGGCCTCTTCTCATACCCCATTCTCCATGCCTTCTTCTGCACGTACTTCCACTACCTTTTAAATCCAATTTAATGTACTTTCCTCCTTT
>VZTO01021654.1:41979-58903 GCA_013400615.1 Syrrhaptes paradoxus
TTCTTCAAAACAGCAAATTTGTGTCACTAGATAATTATTCATGAACATGGAGCACGAAGTAAATAAAATGTCAGTCCTCTGATTGATGAAGCTTAGTCTAAATATAGCTCATTCACCCAGCCTTGGAGAGTTTAGGATAGCAGTTCCCATTGGCAACAGCCAGAAGAACATGGGGAAAGCTAACAGAAGGAAAAGGTTTCTCCGATAACCTGAAGCAGGCAAGCTACAGAAAACAGTAACTTTTCTCTGACCTCAAAGGGCATGAACAAGGTGATCCAGGTAGTCACTAGAGATGCTGCAACAACAAAGAAAGGCAAGGAGCTGGAGACCATATATGTAGTAAGGTTTACTGTTTGTGTACAAGCTAGAGTTCTGGCTGCTTGTCATATGAACAGAAAATAACTACCAGCTTTTTATTTATACCGTTCCTGTTGCTTGTGCACCAAAGTTTGCACATATGGACCTTGCTTCTGTTGTCACCTGCGTTTGGAAGTGGAACAGGGAAGATATGCATCTTCAGGAAGAGCATATACAGTCAGTTATTCTGAAAAACTGGATTTTATTTGAATGTGATGACTGGAAACGATCATGACCTTTCACGTTACCCCTAAATATATTCTGAATTTGACTCTCCTGATGCAGAAGTGATAAATAGCAAGAGCCACAACTGAAGTCAAGAGGAGATGTCATGTAAATGTATGAAGCTTGACACAACAGTAAAAACTATGAAAATTCAAGTTGAAGTATTGACAAAATTGAGTACCCAAAAAATAATAAAGACTTTTGGCTGTAATCTCTAGGACCTTCCCTCCCCACCATGCAATGTCTGTCAAAGACTGAGCTACACTATGTGACAAATACTATGAAATACATCTGTAGAACAGTTAATAAGTCCATCTTCTAAAAGTTCTTTGGATGTTGAATTAAACATAAGCAGCTGCATCTCCAGACTAAGCATGATAACTTCACATCCATGGGAGCAAAGACACAAGAAGTCCATGCAACATTTCTTTTATGCTCACAGATACTGACCTCACCCTTCCTCTCCCACTTTTGCATAACCCATCCCCACCAGAACAAGAAACTGTAGAGATCAGCTCTCTCTAGCTAAACACTAGATTAAATTTTTTTCCTCATCATCCCCCATAAGAAGTCCTACCAGGGACATGCACCTACTATTACTGCTGTTGGAGTAGCTATCAAAAAAACAGAAAGGCATTCTTCACTACTGCTACTGCAGATTTGCCACTGTTTTAAAAATTGTTCGTTATATCAAATAGGACTAAAGAAACCAGCTCCTTTTGCACTAGTAAAAAAGAATAAGCGGCCCTGATAGCCTTCCCTCAGGCAGAATGGTATCTGTTCTTTGGCATGGAGAAAGAACCAGCTGAAGATCCTCACCCAGCACTATTCAGCCCTGCAGAAGTTCAAACATCGAGCTTGTGCCACAGAAACTGTGCCACACCTGCACTACAGATTTTTTTAAGCTTTCAGTGCAGCAGTAGATCTTCCCTCCTTCCACCCTGCCACTTGATCCTTCTGCACCAAAATCCTCCCCAAAATAATCTATGCTCTTATTCAAGCTTCCCCTCTCCCCCAGAGCGCTGTTTGGATGCCCTGTGTCTACACATGCACTGTAGGTTGCAAGAGGGTTTCGAGTCTGCCCCACCACCCCAAGCGAACTACTGGGGCAGAACAGTTTCCTCCTCACTGACCAGGGACCTCTGAAGCAGAGCCCCTTTTGCAGAGCTAAGGCTGGGCTGTAAAACCTGTGCCTGGAAGATTATGGGTACAGCAGGGATTAAGAAGAAGATTAAATGCTCTTTGAAGGCCTTGGGCCACATGAGACATGAAGGTGGCAGCTGTGGTTCCAGGCCTGAATGTCTGCTGGTCTTAACCCAAAGTGTGCTTTTGCATTACATTTTTTCCATTAATGAAGACTGGTATTTGAACTACACTAACACTTGTTACTGCTTTAATCCATGGAAAAAGCCCAACTTCTTCCTCCCTTCATCCACAGCAACCCTTCTATATGCCATTCCAAAAATATGGATATAACCCCTGAGATATACAGAATGCTGATCATGAATTAATATTTGCTCTGAAAGGCAACTGCAGGTTTGAACAGACATTAAGGCTCGCTAGAGATCTAAAGTGACCAAAGACCAGAGAAGGCAGATCATCACAGAAACATTTATTGGCATTCCAACAGTTCAAGATGCAATTCAATTATCAGCACTTTACAGAAGTATCTGAAGTATCTAAAGGATACAGAGAGCCTAGTCAAAATAATTTGATATTTAAAACAGTAAAGAAATCCCCAGTTTAAGGTGTTCAGAAGTTGGAATTTATAAAATACCACCATTCTTTCTATGAGAAGCCTATAAAGCCGAAGCTCACCCCTACACCAGTGCATTCTTCAGCAGTTAACACTTTAATATGCCCAGTTAAAGAAGGTTCTGTGCTTCACACTTATTTTCTCAATAATTCAAGAAAGCCTTCTGCAACTGTAGCTATTCTAAAGTATCACCAACTTCACTGGCATATAGTATTTGAACATACAGTATCAGGAATGCCTCTGTCTCAAATTCAGTCAATTGAATTTGAATTAAATGTACACTACATTTAATGATTTGCTGCTTCTTTTATGGGTTTAATAGAAATTGCAATTTGTTCACTGCCAAATTTGGGACTTTGGAATTAAAGTCCAAAATTAACATGGAAAACTTAGCATTTGGTTCCCTCCCCCCCCAAAGCAGAACAGAAAATAGAGCCTGGTTCTTGTGCAGCAACCACAGAATTAAGAGACAGTTGCTAGGGAAGTAAAATTCTGTAATTTTTAAGTCTGACTTCAGTATTAGATGAATGTGAGTCACTGTTACCCTTAAATGGTTATCAGTATACCAAAGTGCTCAATCAGTTTTACTCTGAAGCCGTAATTGCCAAGTTCTCTTCACAAACACTTTCAAAAAGAAACTTTAAGAGCAAAAAAAAAAAAGTTCCAGGTTCAGTTGCGACAATGTTTGACAGTACAGCAAATTGTTGCACTAAGATACGCACCCAAGATTCAGGTGTTTGAGCTTCTGAAGGCTGCTAATCTGTGTAGGAAGCTCTTCAATCTGGTTGTTGAAGAAGTTGAGCACTTCTATGTTTCTCAGGTCTGCAATGTTTGCTGGCACAGCTGTGGGAAAATTTATACGGTGAGAGACTGCAATTAGAGCAAGCCACCTAGACTACAGATGCTCTACGAGCATATGTCTTCTGCACTGTTTGTACAGCAGCTGACGGTAGAAACAGCATCTAGTAGCTATTGCAATAACAGCAAAGTTTGTATCAAAAAAGCCTTCTATTTGTAGTCTGTTCTCATTGCTGAGAGCAGTCACTTTATACTCTTCAGAAAATTATTACCAGTACTGTAAAATATTTTTACTAAGAGACCATTGAAGAGAGAGACAAGGGCAAAAAATGCTCTCAGACTAACAAAGAGAAGCAGGCCATCCTCTGAGTTAGTGTAGCACACAGGTCTCAAAAGAGCAGAGCCTAAGAGACTTGGATGATTTCATTATTTGAGTTGAAAAAAATGAATGACTCAAGTAGTTACACCAAGACAACAGTTTTATTAAAAGCCTTTAACAGCAAACATGAAATAAAAATTATTTTTTAGTGATGACCCATCCTGCTTACTGCTTAAATAATCTAGTATCCAAGTTCTTGTCCATTTAAGGTACAACAAAATTTACAAAAAATTAAGTTCACCCCAAAAGTCAAACTGTTCAGCAAAGCCCATTTTCAGTTACTTCTCATGAGTGAATAACTGATCAACACACATATACAGCTAATGTTGGATTACCAAGAAACCAGTATCTGGTTTTTATCTAGAAATATGAAAAATAAGGCAGAAGCACAATATGAATATGCCTGTGCAAATGAGGTTAAAAAACTATTCACATTTGCATCTTTTCCCCTTTAAACTTTGTGAGATTTAAGCAGACAGTTTACATAAAAGAAGGTTGGCGATCACCTGCACTGAAGCTTGCACCTGAGCTCAAGATTCACCTTGGTTCAGTCTAACTTTGACTGCATCAGGAACCCTTAGAGTGCACATCTAAATAATTAGAAGTTTTTACGAGGCCATGATTTTCTTTTATTTGCTAGCATGAGGCAATCTCTGTCTTAAAATGGAGTCAATAATGTTTACAAAACAGAACGTTACAGTATGTCACATTTACCAGATTATAAGTCTAATTACATTGTGAACAATAACAGGATCCCTAGCAAACACTCTAATTACACTACATAAATATTACTGTTGAAGGTCATATTCATTGCAGATTTTCAGCAGACTTTTTTTATAAAGTCATTAAGGCAAATCGAACATTTAAAAGCCCTCCCTTTGCGGTATTTTCCAACTGGTCCATGCGTATCTGTCACTCAATGATAGCACAAATTATGTGCCTTCAGAAACTAAAGGGTAATGCACTACTACTGATGTTTTAAACTATTCCTTAACAAAAGTTAACTGAGGATTTTAATTGACATAATTCAGCTGTTTCCTGCCTCAATATTTCACCAGAACAGTAATTGCCAGTATTAAAATGTTTTCCTTTCAGAAATTAGACTTTATAATATGACTTTGATGAGATGCAATGGACTGGCAAACAATGTTTCAGCTCTTCTCAAACAGATACTATGTTTATGCAAGACTAGGAATCGGAAGTACTAGCAAATACAGGTTTTGATTTAATCAAAGCCTAAACAATAGAGACCAAATACAATTCTCCTGAAGTTACATTGTTGATGCAATTAATAAAAAATTGGTATGAAGGTTTTGGCCTTTTTGACAATGGAAGAGATTACACTCTCCTGGAAAAAACCAGCGCACAAACATCAGAAGTTATGCTAAATGTAGTGCAGAGCTCTGTTGTGGGAACACAGAAATAAGAGCCTGACATCTAGGAGTCCAGACTTACCAAACATACAGTCACCTGTATTTATTCAGGCTGAACACCATCACAAGATGATAAAGAAATTAAGAAGCTATTATCCAAGACACTGAAACTTCTCAAAGCCAGAAGTACACCTTGCACCAAAGATAATACTACCACTATAAAGACAGGAAGCTCACGAAACCTTTTTGATCTTGCTGGGAGGCCAGACTACAGAGACAATCTGTTAGTGATACCCTCATGTGAGGAAAACAGCAACAACCGATGTGTGTTTCAGTTGAATGACTGTTGGTTAATGGGCACCCTACATTTAGTCAGTCCTATTCACAGTTGATTTAGTTATCTCATGGCATCTTGCATCACAGAGTAGCAGCAAAGCTGTTCTGCATCTCTGAAGAGATCACAAGATGGGGACAAGTACCCTCCAAGCAGCCTGACAGTCCAAACGAGAAGAGACAAAGCAAGAAGCCGGACCCAGTTACTGAGCTACCTTGAACTACCGACACTGATTCAGTAGATGTGTCCTTTCAAATACCTGTCCAAACTAGCTTGTTTCCCCCCTTAAGAATAAATGAATTCTTAAGCCTACATCTTACTTCTGACTTAAGCTAGGAGTTTGTGGAGAGAGGAAGAAGGAAGGAAGAATGTGAACAGCCATTTTAATTTAAGAGAAAAAACAAAACAATAATAATAAAAAAACCTCTGAATCTACCCAGAAAAAGATGACACCTAGACATCAGATTCAGAGGAAAATGGATTCTAAAGATTTGCTCATGAAGACTGCACTTGCACTGGAGATCATGCCATCAAGGAGAACCCTAGTTTCAATGGGTTAGTACTACACAGTTGAGTCTCAAATTCTACCTGCTCATCCCACTTGAAAACACAGGGCAAAAACTCAGCTTCCATTGGCTAGTTTATCAGAGGTTTTTAATTTTTTTTTTTTTGTCAGGACACAGGCATAATTAAGTGTCCCTAGTGAATAATAACAGCTGTGTCCTTGCACACTGTCCACTAAGTTTTTGATATATCTGTATAATTTCCACATACTGTATTTCATGTTGCGAATCACACTTAGGATACCTTATATCATTACTTTCTTCAAGCCATACTAAAAGTTGCATGAGCAAGGAGGTTGAGATGAGAAAAAGGCTAAAAATTTAGCAAAGGATTGGAATGAAATACTGTGTGTCAGCCTGTTAAATCAAAATAAAAAGCCCCAATCCACAATTGTATTTTTTGGTTTGGATGGAGGGGCTGGATTTCATTAGAAGGAAAAACAGAAGAGTAGCTCAAGACCAGGTCTGTGGTAGGGAAAAGAGGACTTTTTCCTGTAGCAGCTTATTTTCTGGTTCAATAATTCAGATTCTTTTGTAATATGAATGAATGCTCTCTTGGATTCAAAGAAAAACAGAAGACTGAAATTAACTCCTATACTGGTCTTGTAGCTAAACTGTACAGGTTGAAGTACCATCAGGTCTGAAGACCAGAAGTGGCCAAGCAAGGTTGACTAGGCATAGAAAGTTCTTTGTTCTGAACTTTACACGACTAAGTGTATCCCGACTACCATCCCACTATTATGTTGCAAAATTCTTCCTAGATATATCACAGACTGCCAAATACCAAGAAATTCATGTTCTGGCAATTCTGAATTCCACTCCAGTCACCTTCTCGTGATGAGCTGTGCGAGCGAGCCGTCAGCATCCTGGTTCCCTTCACCCACATATTTACAGTACGATCCACAGTGTCTTAACAACTCTTCTAAGGCCATCTGCTGCCCAGTGTCATTAACAACTAAACTCCCCCTCAGCAAATGCTAGTACAATTTGGCAACCCAATGCTTTCACATTCTCCTGTGAAGCTTCAGTCACACCATGAAGCCCCATTCATATTAAATCTCTCTTCAGAAGACCAGGAACAGCTTCCTTCCCCTTGTTCAATATTGGAAATCACATACAGTGATTCACTAGAACAGCTATAGACTTCATCTTGATACCAAGAGCTTGTCTGACAGCAAATAGAGGGTCTACAGGCTGCACACCAAAGAATAAGAGGACTTTGTGCTCCTGGAAATAAGGATTGGCAACTTGTTATACTTCAAAGCATTTAAAAACACTATGCCCTTTTTTGCCCTGAAGTTAGTGGCAATTCTTTAGGCACTAAAATATATTCTCAGAGCAGCCTTTCATTCAAGGCAAGTTATCAAAATTTATTCCTACCTGTTCAAAGGTTCTGATTAAATTTCCAAAGCATACATAATCCCAAGGATTAAAAGCTATTATTCAATGCCTACATAGAGCTCCACACCTAAGTATCCTGCAGCTGGACCTGAGGTCTCTCTCCACATCAAGAACCAGAAGACAACCGTAGACATCTATCTTTACTAGAGGTCTGATATTGGCCTCTATGAAAGAACAGATACTGGGTTAGACGGACCTTTTACCTGAGACAGCCATCATGCAGAGAAACACGCTAAGAACATTTAAATCAGTTAAAGCAGCCTGGAGTTACAAATGTCTCAGATGTAACCCTCTCATAAAGCAGGAAGTCAAGTGGTTCTCATACCACCACTTGGCACTGACACCTAGATCCAGCTCCTTTTGAACACCCATCCTCTGACAAAGGAGGAAGAACACAGAAAATGGAAGATGAGAAAAAGGAGGTGCACTTTTTTCCTCCAGTTCCACTCTGCTGCTCTTCTGTCACTGATGTAGTTTTCAGTACAGTTCCTCTTGTGGTGGCAGGGCCTTTCGTACAGCTGAAAATGCACAGGCTTTTTGATGTCTATTTCTGCAAATCATCTCCAGGATTATTTCAATTAAAGTGTCTGTGAAGCACTGGAAGACAACAGGAATCCTCACAACTTTAAAAGTAAACAAACGCATGTGTTTGCAAGATTAAGTCTCCATTTGCTTTTCATCTGAAAGATTAGTCTGGTTTTTGTATTTAGTAGGTACTGACATTATAGTGAGCATTTTTGAATGCTCAATAAGAGAGACCCATATAAAATTTCCTTTACAAGTTAAACCTAAAATATAAAATATTGTAGACAAGGAAGCTCAGATGAAAAATGATGAGTCAATAAAACACCCAGTTGGACAAGTGAAATGATTTAGTAAAAATGTCTGTCTCCATGAGAGGAACATATGGTACGCAGAGTTAAACACTTCAGTTCAAGTATACCTTAACACTGAATGTTCAGAATAAACATAGTCCCACTACTGCTTAGAAAACAGTATCTATAACATAAAACTGTCCACAAGTAAGCTTATGATCTCCTCAATAAATACGATTCAAAGAGAAAACCCCCCATTGAATTCAATGGGTTTTGAATTAGACATCAAGCGAAATAAGAATTTTAATTATTTAAAATATGATTAGTTTCTTTGCACATTCATATATCTAGAAACTTGAAGCTGCAGAAGCCCTGTTTTTTTCAGAATGTTGCTTTAGTTAATGACGTAATTTTGCAGTACCTAGGAACATGACATGCAGTAGTACTCCAAACCTTTACAGGTTCTAAGGGAATATCTATCCCAAAGAGCGATTAAAATAGCACTCCTTGTCAGAGAGGAGATGTATAAGACTACACCAGTTTCTCATTAAACTGTTCCACTTATTAGCTGGTCAAGAGTCATACAGAGTAAAGAGAATGCAATACAGACCTTTTAGAGTGTTATCAGTTCACTGTAGATCCTAGGTAAGGTTTTTTTGCCAAGAGCAAGAATCTACTTCTTCAGCCTAATGTAAAGCCTGTGGCCGGTCCAGCAGAACAAACCCAGTTCTACATGCTGTTACTAATCCAGTTAGCATCAACAGGAACCTTTCATAAGTAAGGATCCCTTAGAGTAAAGGTCACAAAGACATGAAATGTTACTTACATTTCATGGGGAGGAAGAATTTAGAATACTAAATATATAATACACTCTGTGCATCCAATATAACTGTACTCAGAGCTGGAGTCATGTTTAGATTAATTTGACAAGGGTTCTGTTATACTGAGAGAGAAGCAATCAGCTTCGCCAAAATGAAAGAGGAATTAGCAGAGGAAGAGCACAACAGTTTTCATTTTAAATATTCATAGGCATGCTGCTATCATACTTGGCAGCTAACTGGAGAGAATCCTTATCCCAAGCAAAGCACAGAGTATTTAATTTACACATTATGGGGTTCACGTTTCCCCTTTGCCCCCTCTCTGCCCTCTTCCAAAGATGGATACTAACCTTCCTCATGCTGAAAGCATTAAAAACAAACTTGTCTCCTTAATCTTCAGCTCTTTCTCCAGAAACCAGCAGAGATCCTTTTTGCTATTATCCACAGAAGCACTGCAGTTATGAAAATGGTCTTATGAACATGTTTAAATTATACTACAGCTCACTGATGTGCTACTGTGCTAACAAAGCAATTTATCAATAAACAGTTTTCATTTAGAAGCCAGAGCCTAAGGAGAAGTGCTGTGAGCATAAGAAAGGCTGAGAACAGACTTGGAATCAAGTGACACCTAGTGAAGACAAAGGACAAATCTGTTCTCTGAAAACAAAGCTTAAGATGCACTTAGGAGTTTGGAGAGAAATATTAAAAACCAGGGATGAGGTTAGGAAGGGATTGCTAGGTTGAAAACAAACCACCCAACAGTAAAGAATTGAAAACACACAAAAATAGCTCACAAAAATCTGATGTTTGTTAGCTTTTTAACAGCAGTAAAGAACAGTACTGTTCAAGTAAGGATGGGTATAAAAACGTAGACATAAACATGTCCCTTCATTTCTACACATAATTTTGAAGAAAACAGAGTATTAGACAAGTTTTTTTAATTAGTCTGACATGCAAGTACTGTAGTGGACCACAGCATCTTCAGCTTCAATAGTTGTTTTGTGAGGAATGCACAGTTCAGTCAGGAGAAAAAACACTCAACGTGGTACACTATACAAAAAGTTGAAGAGCACAGGCTACATTACCTTGTTACAGGTCAGATCATCCATACGTGTTGATACTGCAACAGCAGGGAATGGTTCAGAAAAATAACTTCTGCAGAACTAAAGAACTTTAGCTGATAGTGTTGTTGAGATTTATTATTAGGCTTCCACCAAATGCAACTGCAAATGGTCTCACTAAATCTCAGTGAGTCTCTTCAGTCTATTTTACATGTTTTCTGCAGTTTACAAGAGGGACTAACCAAAGATGCCCTGAACAGATAGTAAAGGTTGCCCTGAACAGGTCAAGGTCACTTCAGCCTCTTACTCAGGAACACCTGTCACCTGTGTGCTTAGTAGTGCTTGTTTACAAAATCCTGCTTTCACTGTGAGAAAAATCTAACAAATAGTCCATAATTTCAGTTTGCTTTATTGGACAGTATGAGTAGTTTACATTTTTTATACCACTGAAATGTTTAAGAACTCCTGTAGGACCATCAGAGGGATGGGACATCTCTCCTACAAAGAAAGGGTGAGAGAGTTGGGGCTGTTGCAATAGGAAAAGGGTAGATTTAGACTAGATATAAGATTTTTTTACAATGAGGGTGGTAAAACACTGGCACAGCTTGCCCAGAGAGGTGGTAGATACCCCACCCTTGAAACACTCAAGGTCAGGTTGCATGGGGCTCTGAGCAACCTGATGGGGCTCTGAGCAACCTGATCTATTTGAAGATGTCCCTGCTCATTGCAGGGGGCTGGGCCAGAGGACTTCTAAAGGTCCCGTCCAACACCAACCACTCCGTGATTCTATGACCATTTTTCACTGCTACTGGCATGAACTGATGGCCACGCTGACACTTTGTCAGAGACACCAGCCTAGCCCCACACACGCAGAAGAGGCAGCAGTACAAAAGCTCACTGCTCAAAAGCAAAGTCAGCACGTGTGTCCACACATGATGTTCTTGTTCCAGCCCTCAGAGCTGGGAATGAATTAAACTCTCTGCTGCTTTGGGGTCCCTATACCACAAAGCAGTACTTAAAACTGCTTACTTGAGTCTGTCTGGTACAGAGCCCTCCCTGCACCTCTGAGTTAACTGATCCCAGGCTTCAGCTGACTATACATCTCATTTCCAGCTACAGCAGATATTTGTCTTAGACAAGCAAAACCGTAATACCACAAATTGCCCATCCTCAGGTAAAGATCAGGGAACTATTTCACCTTAAGGGTTATTTTGCTCTATGGCATTTTTGGCACAGGGCACCAATGGAAAGAGTAAGAGGCCACATTGATGAGTAGTCTGAAGGGAAATGCTGTGTCATTATCCACTTCAACACACCTAATTACTACAGGAACAAGAAGAATACATAGAAAATAGAGTACAAAACCAAGTACACAAAACTAAACCCAGTCTCCCCTCCATTTAGACCAAATCTACATTCTCACCTCTGTACTTCAATATCAGCAAGAAGAAAAAAATTCCACTGTTTGTTAGACAGGAAATTCTTTAAGATGATTCAAAGTCAGGCTCTTGAATGAAGTGAGTTCACTTGTGCAACATTCACTAGCTTTGAGAATGTCAACTTCAAAACAGTTTATATCTGGAAAGAGGATTTCCAACAATTTTACATTACAACTTATAAATTATGTTTCTCCGTGTGTACGTACAAGGGGCTTCCACACAAAAAAAATACATCTACTTTAAGCCACTGGGAGACAAGTGACAACACAAGAACCTCATATTAAAACACGACAGAAAACACTGAAACTTACAAAAAAGGAGCTAATATGTTTGCAGATGCCTTTTAATATCAGAATAATAACAGTTTTTTCAGAAGCTTTTGAAGACAAGCAATTTGTGTCTAGTGCTGTCCTTAGTGTGTAAACTTACTTAAGATGCAAAACTGACTCTGTTACCATGCAGTACAAACTTTGACAACTTAATTTATACATAAATTGGGGTATTTTCAACATGCACTCTTTACACCACTACAGCACAAAACACTTTCATAAGTTATTCCACTTCATTCTCCCAAAGCTTCTTAAAACTAAAATTTGTATTATTTAAAGCTAACATGCTCTACCATCTGTAATTTCTCAGAACCAAAGGTTTGAGGTTTTTTTTAGGGAGAAAAGAAAAAAGCTAACAAGGTATTTAATCTAAACATTTCACAGAACTCAGATGTCACAGATTTAGTAAAGCATATGTATAGTGATCTCCTTTTCCCTCCTTCTCATGTCCCCCTGTGCACGCATTCATGAAGATATTTCCCTTCAGAGATCCCTGCACCAGAAATAGAAAGTATACACAAATCAAAATACACAATAAAAATGAAAGGCTTACAGTTAAGCACAGCTGAGAGGCCACCGTGCCAGACAGACTTTGGACACAACCCTTGTTTCACTATGCAGATAGCTTACTTGCACCATTTTGGAGTATATCATGTCAGTACAACGGTGTGGAATGACTGAACAGAAGGAAGCAGAGGCAGAACCAAAGTAGAGGAGAACACAAGATGCAACAAAGAGTAAAGAGTATATGAGCACCCAGTTCCCTCCAGAAGTCAGCAACTCTGTTCTGTAAATAACTGGATACCAGGCAAAATGCAAAGTGTCAGACAATACCAGTGGGAGACACTGTAACACATTTCAGCAGTCTAGAGAAGACAAAGCAGCTAGACTGGGAAGGAATTCAGGACAGACAGATGCAGTGTGGTTAAGTGTCTTTGGACCACCTCCAATGTATCCAGGTATACATTACAGCCACAAAGGTGACTTATAAAAGGAGACACCCTAAAATAAGAATAACACCAAAGAATTTTAGCAGCATGTTAAATAAGATCAAGGACACAGTCAAGAAGGTTAACATCAATGAAGGGACAAGCTTCTGTGCTGATCACACACAGAGAGCAAGACAATTTAGAAGGAGATGGCAGAAGAAAGCAGCAATAAGCTGTGTGAGCAGGAAAAAAAAAGGAGAAAAGTGTTGAACTGCCGTGCTGGAAAAAGGCAACATGAACAAGGATGATGAGGGGTGATGCTGTGGTTGTCAAAGGAACACAGTCAATGAGAGACAGCTATTCTGACAGGGTCAGAAAGTTAACTCAAACAAAATTCAGGTGTGGAAACGGGAACCAACAAAAAAGGAATGGATCACCTCACAAAAGGGAATGGACTAAAGATAAGGAAAGGATTACACGTGAGGATTAAGGAAGAAGCCGTGGAAAGAGCAAAGGACAGTAACGGACAGCAGCTCAGAGGAAAGAGAAGAGGACAGAGAACACAACATCAGGTAATACAGAGGAGGTTTGAGTCAAAAAATAATTGTTCCCAATCTCTCATCATTCAGATATTTGATAATACTGGGCAAGGAATCGGCACAAGAGCAAAAAGATAGAAAAAAAAACATCAGGAGTGAGCTATGAGTAGCAGACAGCTTTTGAGGACACTTAAAGGCAGCACAAGAATATGGTGAAGCTCCTGAGCACAGGATCACCTGAGGTTAAGCAGACTGAGGAGAACAGCAAAACTAGGCTGCTGTTCACTGCTACCTACCAGGCAGACCGAATTGCTACCAGGAGCACAAGCTTCTTCCCACGAAAGAAACTGCTAAAGATACTTAAACAGTGACCTCTAATGGACAAGTCATATAACACCGGTACTTCCACTGAGAGCAGAAACACTCAGGGACTCCAGGTTGCACGGGATAATGACACAAAAGCTAGAATCTCTGAATAGATTCTCCAGATCATTACAACATCAATTAACCATCTCAGGCAGGTAAGTCAAGTAAATGTTACAGTAGTTACAAGTTATCAAAAACTTAACAGCATTTCCCAAAAATAAGTGAAAATAACATAATTCATCAGTGCAGTTAGTTGTGGACATACTGATGACTAGCACTCATACCTGTAGTCAATGCTGAAATAACCTTTAACATCCCAGCCTGCTTTCCAGTCACGTCTTCCTCTCTGTGTGCTCCGGGGCTGGACTACAGTTAACCTGAGCTTCTGAAAGCTCTTCAAGCACACTTCCTATTCATGATGCAGTACAGGGATTTTAATTGTTTAACAGTCATCAACATACCCAGTAAGGATTAAGTGTGATTATACTAGGATGTGAAACTTTGTATACACTAAGTAGCTGGAGAATACCTTGAGTTAACATAGTGCTATCTAAAGTCTGTAAGTTTCAGTGCCACTTCATGGCAAAAAAGTTCACAAAAGCTGCTCTGGAAGAAAAAAAAAAAAAGTCAGGTAAGGCATAAGCCACAATACATCTCCTCAGTCTTGGATGTTTCCTTTAAAAAAAGATGTTTTTTCTGTTGCTGATTCTACTCCAATTATTGCTCATTTACAAATCCAATGGCATAAGGGGACCAAAAAGTAAAGCCTCATCTACTCTGCTGACTTCAGTTCTAGCCTGCAAATGTATATTTTTCCAGTCAAAGGTAGCCATCTGGTGTTCTAACGCATCTAATTTTCAAAAAAGCTAAGCCCTCAAGACAATGTGATCACAAACCTCATTCCCAGCTAGAAAAAAAAAAAAAGTCTCATTCATCTATTTTACACTCTCTCCTGAAGCCCCCAACCATCCTAATTGAAATGACATTGGACAAAAAAAAACCAGACAGGCCTGACAATGTGCCTTTCTTCTCCAACCTGGGCTCCCTGGACATCCCAGTATTCTGTAATTCCCAACAACTATCTCCAGAACCATTATGAAGCCACAAACTCTAGATGAAGAATTTTGAACAAAGTAGGACAAAGTTTGATTCCAAGAGCTTTTATGACAAGTTCTTTAAAACAAAGCTTAATGACAGTCCAAACTATAGGAAACAGAACATGCGACTGGCATGTCCACTCCAGCATCAACCATGGAGCAAGAACCTAAAAAGCAGCATGCTGCCTGGCCCTGCAGAAGATGCAGATCTGCACCAACACCCTATGTTCACTTTCATCTCACACAGGGATGTCAGAAAGAAAAAGTGGCCAAGGTTGCTGCAGACTTGAAAAGAAGTCCCACTTGAACTTGGGTGAAGCAGTCCTAAGTATAAGTCTACAAAACAGTAGAATGGATACCCATAAAAATTATTACTGGTGCACAAAAGATGTAGAAACAATATTTGTGATTGACCATTATGATCAAGCATGGTTTCTACAGAACTATGTCCTGTGGCTCCAACTCCCTCCATACCCCTCCAGCACAGCTACCCTAATTCCCCACCACTATTCATGTCCTATTAACGATTCCACTGAGCAGGAGGTCAATGTCACCTGTATGTCCCCCAGCTCCTATCAAATGGCGTGGAACAAATATACTTTAGGTCACATCTATCCAAATTAATCCACCACACTGAAGGGCAGGTATCTATCCTTCAGCCACCGATTTTCACAGATTTGAGGAACATTTGTCAAAACTTTTATTCCATTTATTTTGATGGTAGCCTACAGGCTCTGACACCTGTGTCAGATGAGACAACCTATCAAGGCTGATGGCATAAGCATGACTGTCTTTAATTTTGCATCTCAGCTGTACACCAGATAGATGGCTTTAAATCACTAAATGATGGCACAAAAAAAATCTCTCAGTGTAATATATGGAGATATTGGCCCATATGTCTACATTAAACTAAGAAAAAAATAAAAATACCCACTTTCTCCCTGTTTTCAAATGGATTGTCACAGCACATCCCAAACTGAAACTGTCCCAGGTTTGTCACTTACACACCAACTGGCTCAACAACACTGCAGAAGTGCAGCTATTTGGTCTCCCCTAGAGTTTTGCTTCCAATTTTGAAGCAAAAAAAAAAAAAGTCCTCAAACACCAAAAGACAAACTCAACTGTTTCAGAAGTTACCTGGAGCAGAAGCAGACAGTTCAAGATTCCTCCATTAGCACAGCACCAAAGAGCTGAAAAGAATCCAGCCTCATATTCTCCAGAAAAATCAATGTGGATTTGAGTACTTCTGATAATGACTGATTTACAGACAAGTAAATGCACAAGCACCAGCAGTATGAAAGGCATACCAAAAATATTAACAAAAGACTTGCCACAAGAATATTCTAAGCAGCATGACAGATTTAATAGTGCGGTCTTCATACTTGTTAATGAAAACTTACATTTAACAGAGCTTCCTGAAAAAAATTTGAACTATGGGTAAAAAACTATGCATATCCAGTTTTCACATGTATTTATTCTTCCAGATAGACATATTTACTCTAAATAGCAGAAAAAAAAAGAATGCAGAACACTCATTTAAATGGCAAAAAACTAGCAGAAGATGCTAATATGACCTTAGTGTAGCATGTCAAGTGTCACTGCCACCAGCTTCCTAGTCATTTTAAGAACAATCTGCTAAGACAATTAATTACATAGCTTAAAAGATTAGGTCAACAGTGTCAAATATGAGAATAGGAACTTCAAATTTAGCCTTTTAAAAATGTGTGCTGTCTATTTAAAAGTCTACATCAATTTGTGTGTCGTAGTTTATAAAACCACGGGGACAGTTTTCTAAACACCTGGTGGGTGAGGCAGCGACAGGGAGGGTTTCACTCACCACTTGGGGTCACAGGGAAGAGACCAATACGACTTGTGAAGAACAATAAAACAACTGAATTTATTAACTATTTACAACAAGAAGCAGGATATTGGAAGAAAGAAACCATATCTTACAAAAGGCACTTCTCCCCCACCCCTCCCTTCGTCCCAAAGCCCAAAGGCTTTGTTCTGTACCTTCTCCCCAATCCCAGCAGCACAAGGGCGGGGGGGGCGGGCGGGGGGGAAGTGGGAATGCAGTGAAGTCCGCTATTCTTTCCTCCTCACAGTCTCTCCTGGCTGCCACATGGGGTTTCCAACAGGGCTTCAGTCCCCCGACAACCCCCCCAAATCCAGCTTGGGGCTTCTAGTTCCAGCGTGGGGTCCTCCACAGCTGCTTCTTTTCTCCACCATGTGTCAAGGGAAATGCTGAGAGCGTTCTCTTCCATGGTTCCGACTCAGTACCTGCGTGGCCGTCTCTTTCAGCGTCCCTCTTCTCTTTTCTCTACCGTCAAAGGTCTTCATCGGCT
>VZTO01021658.1:0-22274 GCA_013400615.1 Syrrhaptes paradoxus
CCGTCAACCCAACACCACCTTACAGAGAAGCAAGGCTGGAACACCAACCTGTGGGTGGCATCGCCTGCGGAGGGGGCTTGGGAAGAACCCTTCCCGGAGGGGTGGCCGTTGCCGGGCCGAGCGCAGGGGGCTGCAGTTCTTGCCCAGCACTGAGCAGTGGCGATGCTGCTGGGGGCTGCAGGGACATATCCTCAGGGGAGCTGGGTCCTTGGGATGGCTTGGGCTGGTACCACTGGTCATACTGGTAGACCTCGCTCTGGGGAAACTCGTGGTTGGGCTCTCCATCTGAAAAAAAAAAAAAACAAAAAAAAACACCCCACCACCTCAGGAGTTTACTCTGGTGCTTATAATTTTTTGGGCTGTTGCACAGAATTCTCCCCTCTTCCATTATACACCAGCAGGAGCTGGGGGGTGAGGAGGGATCCCAGGGACCTGGTGAGGGAGGAGGCAGGGCATGGCACAGCAGCAGGGACATTTTGGAGGCTTCAAGGAAGGTGGGCTGGGAAAGATGAGGAAAAACCTGCTGGGAACATGCCCGAGGTTGTGAATGAACTCAGAAGGGGGATGCGATGGAAGCAAAGAGACCAAGTGCGAGCAGCACGTGCCCAGCAGTTCAAAGGAGCCCGGGGCCTCCAGCCTTTTATTCCACTCCCACTGCACACCCCGAGCCGGAAAGAAAATTCACCGGGAAGCCGCAGCCTTCACTCCTGCTCCACAGGAGCGCCCACAGATGAGTTTCTTGCTTTAGGCAGATTTATTCAGGGTTGCTTTTTTTTTTTTTTTCCTTTGAAAGGCAGGTTGAGCAAGCACAGTTTGTTTTATTCAACACACAGAGACATTGCTCTGACTGATGTTAGACACGGCGCAGGCAGCACACTGCTGTTCATCCCAGGTGCATGTCCCGCTTCTTCCAGCTCTGCAGCCAGAAATGTGCCAGGTACTGGGAAGTTTCTCTCCCATCACCACAAGACATGGCCAGGCACCCCGTGGAGTCTGAGCCTGGGGACAGATTATGGCACCTCTTGGATGCAGTGATGCAAAACTCTTTCCTTTGCCTGCCGGCATCTCCTCCAGCCTGCTCAGGGTCAGCTTCGCACCCTGGAGCTGCTCATGACACCCAAGAGATGACCCACAGGGAGGGAGATTGATGCTCGACTCCACGCTACTCAGCAAGGAGAGCCCAAGGCTGTAAGGATAGAGAGGAAGGCTGCTGTGTCCCAGGTGGGTTCCAGCTTGGCAGCTTGATTCAGGCTTTGTCTTTCCAAGATGGGTGAAGTCAGCACCCAGCCAGCATCTCTGTCCCTGAGATGGTGGCTCTGGGTGGCCTTCTCAATGAACACAAGTGCCAAGCATCAGGGACACAAGCTGCAGAGACCACACAGCGGTTTCTCTGGCCGCTCAGAGAAACCATCCCATCATATCTGTGACTTTTTTCCAGGGAAGGATGATCATAGCCTCAGCCCTAATAGCAGCAGAAGGCAATCAGGATTCATGATCCTTTTTACTGCCTGGGAGAGCTCTTTGAAGAGGAATTTGGCAGCAGCAGAGAAAGCTGATAGGAAGAAAGGGCTTGGAGGAATTTGTCATGTTTTATCCTGTCTGCACCAGCCTTTATTCTCCACAATCAGTGCTGATGTTCCCAGCAGAAAGCCAGATCTGAGCAGCGATGAGGAGCAGCGGTCAGTGCTGGGGCATCCTGCTGCTGGAGGAGGCTGTGCAGCAATGCTGACAGGTCCCCAGCCCCTGGCTTCTCCTTGGTGGGACATCTTGATGGACACACTGTCCAGCCAGGAAGGGAAAGCTCTCCTCCCCTCCACAGCTGCCCAGCAGGAGCTCACGTCTCTCATCTGGATGTCTCTGACCCTTGGGGTGGACCAGCGTAGGAGGGGACTCTGGGGGTCACCAAGAGGCAAAGCAAAGGGATGAAAGAAGCAGCAGGGAAAGGGGAACGCTGGGGCTTCACCGACAGGCACGCTGCAGCCCAGCACACAGAGGGACAAGCCCCTACCCAAATCTTTTGGGGGGACTGCCTGGGAACCAGGCCATCTCCCCCGGGGCTCAGCCAGGAGACATGTGCTTCGTCCAGCCACCCACCCCAGCCCCCCTTCTCCTCCCACACTGCCCACAGGGACTCCTGAAGCGGTGGTAATCAGCCTGAATTACTCAGGCTTTGTATGGAGGGTACAAGCACCAACCCCTCCGTTTGCAGCCCCACGTCAGAGGGATACATCCAGGCAGGAGCCAAATTTTAAGCTTTGGGAGGAATGTAAGGGGCAAGGACAACTGATGAGAGATGCTCCAAGGAGTGGGGCTCCAGGGACAGATGCTCCCAGCGCATGGCAGCACAACTCCATGTGCTGAGAAGCTTGCTGAAGCAATTGCAACCCGCTGCTTCCTTTTCTTTACCTGCTGCTTCCTTTTCTTTCTCTGCCGTTGATGCAGGGCCCCAGGAGAGCCCCGGCTGAGTGGGTTCCACCTCTGGAGGAAGGTTGTCTTCCACCTGCAAGGAGTAAGAGGGAAAACATGATAAAACAGATGGAAAAAGGGGCGGCACTGGGCAAAGACTAAGGAAAGCCCAAAGCTGATGTAAAAAAAAGCGTGGTGCTGATGGGGCTGGGGGGCTCCCACCTCCCCCCCCCGCCCCGGGCTGTGGGAGCCCAGGTTATGGGTAAGACCCATACCAGCATGGTCACAGCTCTTTCCCAGCAAGTGAAGGCAGCTGAGAGTGGGCAGGAAGGGAAACTGGAGACAGAACAGTGCACAAAACCAAAACCAGACATGAAACCTGAATGAAGAGCATCAGTCCAAGGATGAGCCTGCATTTAAGGGACCCAAGAGCACACATCTGCAAGGCGATGCCCTGCCAGCATCCTCTGCAATATCCTCACCATAAGAGGAGGTCGTCATTCACCCACCAGCCCAACTGCCCTCCCCAAACCCAGACAAGGAGTGTTTTGCCCTGTACAAAGCTCTGCATCCCTACTTGCTCACCCCTTGGGCACTGCAACGCCCCTGCTCCCACTGGCACTGCCGGTCCCGCAGCAGAGACCACGTCTCAGAGCTCCCAAGCCAAGGGGAAAGGCATCTGGGTAATATCAGCCTTTGAACCTCCCTGCCTGTCCCCTTGGATTTCGGGCAGAGGAGGAAGATGCTTCCACAGACAGGCTACAATGCAAACCCGCT
Organism: Syrrhaptes paradoxus; assembly: GCA_013400615.1. NCBI lineage: Eukaryota > Metazoa > Chordata > Aves > Pterocliformes > Pteroclidae > Syrrhaptes > Syrrhaptes paradoxus. The sequence goes on from VZTO01021658.1 coordinate 3,184, forward strand.
GCCCCCAGCATCCCTGCTCCTCCTCACCTCCCACTCCCGGCAGCAGGCTCGGAGCCGCACCAGCCAGTCAGGCTCCAGCATCTGGTCCTGCTCCGGCATCTCCAGGAGCAGAGGGTCGGAGAGCTTCAGCCGCTCGGCTAGCTGCAGAGACAAGAGGGCAACGGGGCTCGTCACACATCTCAGGTCCACGAGGAAGAGACCAGCCCTTGCAGCAGTTGCACATGGCTGGACACACTGAGGAAAATACCACCAGCTCTGAACTTCATAATACAGGGGTAAAAGTAGCACCAGCCACCTGTGCAGGATGTATTCCCTCTCCTGCATTGTTGCTGGCCCATCCTGTGCCCCGCAGAGCCTCCCAGCAGGGTGAGCTCAGCCACCCCCACAGCCATGTCAAAGTACCAACGTCAGAGGTGCTCTTCACATCAGAGAGGCAGGTAACTATCACCACCCATTTCTCCTCTGAGGAAAATGAGCATCTTTAATCCCACTTAACAGCCAGCCTGGGTTTGCAGGACACCTCACCAGGAGTCCTGGGAAGAGCCCAGCTCCCAGGGCAGCACATCAACCCCTACCCACCCTATGAAGATGGATGGGAGTCAGAAGGTTTGAGCTAAGGGCTCACCTGGCCGTTTCCTCCCCTGGCTTTGCAATGAGCATTGCCATCGCTGATATCCACACAGGAAACAACTGAAATGCAGGGCTGGGAGGGACCTTCCAAAGTTACCTGATCCATCTGCCAACGCTTCAGAAAATCCCGTGAGCCCACACCAGCCTGGGCCGCCCGTGTTTGTGTGGTTTGCACTTAACAAATCTCCAAGGAGAAGATTTCACTGCCTCCCAGGCCTGACCTGATGCTTAATGTCCTTAGAGCTAAAGAGGTTTTCTGAACAAGTGAAATCTTCCCTGCTGCACATTAAGACTCACCATTCCTGCTCCCGCAGAAGATGCAGGGACAACCAGACACCACCCCCTGAGAAGCAGCCTCCTGTGTGCCAGGGGACCGTCATCACATCCCCCACACCCCTTCCTCCCCCAGCATATCTTGCCTGGAAAATAAAATACCCCCAAAGCCTTCTTTGGTGGTCATTTTTCCGCTCAATCTCTTATCACGCCTGCTCTTCTATTCTGTGCTTTCTCCAGGTTGGCCCCGTCTCCGAGCTCAGCATCCCAAATGGGGCACACAGTGCCCCAGCCAAGACCCCCGAGACCCAAGCGTGGGGGGATTATCACCTTCCTGTCTCACACATGCCGCTCTTGCTCTCACAGCCCAGAATAACATTATAACATTGCTGGGTTTTTTTTCCTTTTTNCCTGTTATGTTGCTGCTCAGTATTTTTTCCGTGCTCCACTATCTCCCCCAGGTCCCTCTCTGCAGTATTGCTGCTGCGGGTTTAATTTCTCCTGCAGGAGAGGGGTCCATGCTGCCACCCCAATAACATGGGGCTCCAGCTAATGTCAACAGACTCTTCTGGGACAACCCATCCCATAGCCCCAGGGTGTGACAGAGGGCTCCCTGCAGAGCTGAATCCCAGGCTGGAGAAGTTGCTTAGACATGGGTCCGGTTTGAAGACAGCTGGATGAGGGGAGATGACAGTCACCCCAAGACCTCACTGAAGGCTTTACTGAATTTGCTCTTGCTGGTATCAACTCACTTCTTGGGGATTTATCAAGCTCCTTCCCAGCTCCTTTCTTCCGCCTTGTGCTCATTTATCTTCTCAGCTTTGCTACGAGGCTGTCACATCAAGGGCCACCAAAAGCCATCCAGAGGTGACTTTGCAGCCACCCTCCACAATCATGCAGGTCTCAGCTATCCCCCCCACACCAGTCCCAATCAGCCATTTCTTCCTATTCCCAAAGTTTTAAAAAACAAAGCCTAAACCAGCACAAACCACTTCCCACCTCCTTTACACAACCCAGTGCCTGGAGCCCAGCGCAGGATGTGCGACAGCCACGAAGAGCAGAGTCACCCAGCACCCATCCGGGAGCTTGTGCTACCTACAGACCCACTGTCCCCTCTCTTGGCAAACATGTGTGTTCAGCCTAAATCAACTGCAGGAAAGAGGAAATTATAAACATGATTACTCCTAAACAAGGGAGAATGTTTAATCCAAAAGCTAATGTGCACTTTGATCCAACATTAATGAACCAGCACCTGGTTGTATATCGTCCCCAGCTTCAAAAGAGGGGAAGTCTTAATCAAACACTAATGTGTATCGTAATTTGTTACCCAGTCTAAAACATCAAAGGCAAGAGTGTCTACGAATGCGCTCGTTTTTCAGATGAAAGTGTTTTCTCCCAGGAGAAGCATTATCCCCAGCAGAACAGCAGATCTGAGAGGCTGTTACAGAGTAAATAGGTTTCAACGATGGGGTGGGGGGGCTGTGCCAGCCAAAGTTTGGGTAATTTCTGCAGCACCTGCTTCAGACAGACATCCTTGCTGCCCTTCATCTCTCAGCACCATGGCTTTTTCTCCCTTCCCAGCAGAGAAATGCTATTAGCAGCCTTGGCACCGCCCTGGTGATGTGCATAGAGGGGGCCAGACCCACTGTCCTGGGAGCCCAGCCTGCCTGGAGGGGACCTGGGACACTTTGCTTCTCCCCTCCCTGCCCCAGTGCCCCACTCATGTGGCAGAAGAGCTGGGCTCAGGACTGCAAGGTGGGACGTGCTCCTATTCACTGTCACCCCAAAAGAACACCTGGCAGGTAAATGCAATTGTGGGATGATGTGCTGGAGGGGAAATGTCACACAGTCACACTTCAGTTGCTTAAGTCTGTGCCATCTAGAAGTTCAAAAAGCCCCTCCAGAACAGAACACATTCTTTCCTTCCAAATAACTGCTCCTACTTGGCAGCTAACACAATTCCTTTGTTCTCTACCCTAAATCCATGGGTATTAGACACTCCATGGCAGTGTTGGCTTTGCTGTGCTCAGCCCATGCCAGGCAGCAAACCCTGGGGGGGCTGCTTAGAGCTGCCAAGCACCCCCAGCCATGGGAAAACACCGAGGATGCTTCCCACCGCACCGCATCCTGAATGGGTACCACTCTGCCAAGGATGCAGGGGGCACAGGACTCACCTGTATCACTTGCTGTGTCAGGATGGGGTGGTTGGCTGGATCCTGGGCCAGCAGCACGGTGGCAATCTGCTCACAGTACTGCAGAGCCTGAGCTGGGAGCCCGTGGTCAGCCAGGCGAGAGGCGTAGAGGAGCTTGTACGCCTCGGGAGAGGGATGCAGAGTACAGGTAAGCAAGAGAGGGGATACTTATGCCCACAGGTCCCCAGCACATCATCCCAGCATGACTCAGGGCACCTTGGGCCATGGGTCTCACCACCCAGAGGTCACCTGCAACTTAGGGGCACCTCACCCCTTCCCAGCCCAGCCGTACTCCCCAAACCATGGTGTTGTTGTGAGGCCAGACCAACTCAGAGCCAGCAGCCAGGCAAGGAGCACACCATCATCATTCATCCACCCAATTTGTGCTGAGGCACCCCCAAAGCCCAGCAAGGGAACAAGCCTTGTAGCGCAGCCTGAATCCCCAGCTTCAGGGGGTGGATGCATGTTTTGGAACAAGTCTGAGCTGCTGCACTGGATTTGCTTGTGTATCTCAGCTACCTGGAAGGGGAGCAGGAAGGATTTGGGTTGTCGTAGCTGCTGGCAGTACTCAAAGATTTCCATCCGCTGGATGACCTCCGTCCTGGCAAACTGGGTGAAGGCCTGGCTGCAGAGGAGAGGGGCAGGTTCAGCAAGCAGAAGCAGAGCTTGCCCCCCAGGCAACCCCACACATGGATTCACAACTCCACCACTGTGCCCAGAGAGGCCCAAAGCAAAGCAGGAAAAGCCCACAAACACAGATTGCTTTTGCATAAAAGTGAGATCCTGGGGATGGGGAGAAAGTGGGACACATCGCTTTGGCAAAAGTGCTGCCTCCTGGCTTCACTCACCGGTGGCTGCTGCCCAGCAGAGCCATGCGCTCTGCCTTGGCCCCAAAGTAACCAAAAGGGATATCTGCCATCAGGTAGCAGAAATGAGCTGCTTCAACTGCTCCCTTGCCCGCTGGATGGGAGGAAAAAAAGACAAACAGTTAGTCCTGAGAGAGAGTTCATCGTGTGGTCAGCATCGCTTTGGAGGCTCCCAAGCTCACACGGAAACCAAACCCAACTGCCCCACTTTTCTTCCATGTCCATGCAGACCCTGATCCCTCACTTCTCCCTTTTTTGGGGGGGTTTTGTCTGTTTTCCCCAATTGCAGCTTTCTGTACCTAGGAGGGGGTTTCATCCCTGCCACCGCACAGGCACAGGCATGCACACCCCATCTGAGCACCAGCCAGAGTGGGGACACATGGTGACATTGCAGAGGTCCACCCACTGTTACAAGACACTGGGAACATAACTGCTTACAATGGCCTGGGCTCACCCAAAGTGTCTCCCATGATGACGATGGCTCGGTGGTTCAGCTCCATGTCTCCAACCTTGTTGGACAACATCACGGCCAGGTGGGGCCTCCAGTCTCCCCATGTGGCATCTCCGCAGCACTGGAGGGAGACAGGAGGAGAGTGAAGGTGAGCAGAGATGGTCACCAGAAGGTGGGTGTCACAGGCAGGTGACAGCACAGGGGCACATGTGCCAGAGCCAGCCTCTTGCTCACAGACCAGTGCTGCCTGAGGTATCCTTCCTGACATGAGCTGGAAGAGGGTCTGCAGGGGGTCATTGGTGGCCAGCGTGCTGGTGAACCTGTGAGGAGACAGATAGGGCTGTCGTGTTGGGACCCCAGACCCTCTTTCACCTCCAAGGGCTTGTCCCAAACACCCCAGAACAGCAGTGTCCTGAGGGGCTTCCCAGAGAAGGCAGAAAGGATCACCAGCCCACCAGGCTGATGATCTGCATTACCTCCAGAGCAGACAAGTCTCCAGGACCATGCTGGATAAAACCTCCTTAAAAGGATTCAAGTTGCACAAGACAAAATTTCTGCTTAACTCTCCCCTGAAGGGATCTACCCAATCCAGACTAAGTACGTTAATTCCATCAGAAAGTGTTCATACAAGTGGGATAACAGTTCAGACCATGCTGGATCATGATGAAGATGGCCCAGCTCCCCGTCCCAATGGCCACCTTTGCTGGGGCATCCAGGGAAAAGCCAAAGAATCAGAATAAATCCACCCCACAGCTCCATGGGACAGCTTTCCTTCCACTTTCCAGCCCCTATTTAGTTTCTCCTGTCCCACAGGAAGCCCAAAGGACTCAGGCCCATCCAGATAGATGTCCCCCTCCCCTTTGTCCCCTCTAAAAGACCCCAGCTGAAGTTAAGGCTGAGGGCACCCAAAGGGACAACGAGCTTGGCAAAGCCAGTCACAGAGCATCATACCTCGCTTTAGCTCCTCCAACTTACCCGGCGAGCACCCAGCTGTAGGTCCGAGGGTCCATCTTGCTGGAGAGGAAGAGGGCATGGCCCCACAGCTGGTTTCTCATGGCCCACACCAGAGCGTCCTGCAGCCAAAATGGAGAAGATAAAGGGTATGCACTAACCCCACTGCCCTGCCGTCCTCTTCTGCCAGAAGACCCCCTGCTCACCCAGCTCAGAGAAGAGTTCTGATGACTGCTCTGGCTTTATTGCCCTCCAAAACAGTCTTCCACATTCACAAAGGTCCCTTTGTCTTTCTGCCTTGCACAATAACAAGAACCGGGACCTTCATAGCAATAGCGTCATCCCTGGATTTCCAGGTCTGTGTTGCCTGTTAGCTCTTGATCCCACCACCATGGGATCCCAGACTGGGCACCCACGCTTCTCTGCATCCCACCCTCAGTCTCCCTGTGCCTTTGGTATCCCTTGAGATCACAGCCCCATCCCAAAGGTGGAAAATCACTGCCATAAGCCCTGTTGACCACTCTTCCTTTTAAAAGGGTCACAAAGAGGCCCAAGGGGCCAATAAAATAAAAGTCAGCCCTATGTCCTGGATCCCACTCATGACTTACTTTCTTCCTGCCATAGTAGAGGAGCTTGGTGAACTTCTCCACTATCTGTGCCTGTGTCTCCACAACAGGAGGGACCTCCCCCGTGATGAGGTCCAGTGTCCCTGGCTGACGTGACATCCGATCATCATCTGTCACACCGATCAGGTTTGCTGCAGGGTTTTGCCTCTTGTATTTCTCCAGACGCCTGCAGTCTTGCATCAACAGCTCAGCCGTGTCTGAGCCCACCATGGACTGAAAAAGGGAAGGGGAGGACCAAGGCCCATAGAAGCTGCCCCATGAGCAAAGGCTGATGGCACTTCCAACCGGATCAAGAGGCACCTGAGGGGCATATAACTTGTCTCACTTCTAAGACAAAAAGGGTCATCACCTTCCACGGGACACCTACCCCATTCTGCCGGCAGAGGAGGACCAGGAGTTTCCAGAGAAGAGCTGAATCTCTGCCGCTCTGCGTTGAGAGATCACAGCTCGTGGCTATCTTCTGCTGACAAAATGTCATCACATCCACCTTGTGCAGATCCTCCCTACAGCAAAAAAGGCATCAAAAGAAAACGAAGGCAAAACAATCTACAACATAATTCAGAGTCAAAGCATCCCCAGGTTCATTGATGGGGATGCCAACAATTCAAAGTGACAGGCAGAAAAGAGAAGACCCCCAGTGCCAACGACCACATACCACATTGGCCACATCAAGCTCAAAAATGCTTTAACTTTATCATTATTATGAGTCTTTGCGGATTTCTTTGTCTCAGGGATGCAGAGTACATCTCAAACCCTCTCTCTGCCCTCCTGATATTTTCATCCACACATCTGCCTGCAGGAGCAGGCACACATACAGGCAGCATCTTTTATTTAACTGGCATAGCGCAAGGAGAAAGACACGCCCGTGATCACAAAAACCCTTTGGGTCTGAAACAGAAGCAGAAACCTTCAAGCTATGTGCAAGCCAGGCAGAACTGCTGTCTCACAATAAAATAACCAGAGAGTTGGAAAGAAGGGGTGGTTGAGACACAAGATCAGCTAGGGAGAGGGACTGGGGATGGAGATGCTGATCCTGGCTCAATCACACCAATGTGGGAGGTTCCCAACATCCCCTTTGGTACCAGCGGCAACTTCCAGGGCATCTACCCAGCTCCTGGGCATACACAGCTCTCTGGATGAGTAAATGGTTTTCCTCCTTCTGCACACTCCTTTTCTCTCCCAACTTTGGTTGTGAGTGACCAGAAGACACACCAGTGTAACCAGTACGATACAGAGACAACCCGATGCAGTACACCATGGCTCATCCCCAGGCTCACACTGGATGTAGGTGCACACTAGGTCTGACCCAGCCTTGCTCAACAGTCTCAGGGGACAAAAGCCTCAGGAAAAGCTAAGCTGTAGGTTGGCCTAGGGATTTAGACATACAAAGAGATCTCCCAAAAATTGTTTTTCTGGGACATGAGTACAAAATAAAGTCAAGCATACAAACCACACTAAACCCATACCCTATGACTATAAAAAAAAAATCTCCCACAATCCAAACCAACCTACACCATCTAAACCAACCTATACCATCCAAACCAACTCACACTGCAGCAAAGGTTCTGGGCTCCCAATCTGAACCTAGACGTGGCCTTCACAGATATTTCAAAACCGTGGGGACTCTAAAGTCTGCCTTGAGCTCGTGTCCCCTCCCAAAGGAGAGGTGGTCCCAGGCCAGCCATGCCAGCACAGCCAGGAGGACACCGCTCCTGGAGGACCTGCCAGTGCAGCATACCTGGCCAGGGGCCCCGGGAAGGCCTGTAGCTCCTCCAGCTCTTTTGTGTCATGAAGGAGTACCTAAAAAACAAGAGCAAATTCAGCAGCTAGACTCCAGCAATCAGACCAGCCATAGCTGGGCTAGTCAGTGCCTTGGCCAAGGGTTCAACAGTGCTGGTGAACCCATTCTCTGTGCTGTCTTAAAGTAACCTCAGAGCAGAGACCCTCAACCATCACATGGACCTCAACCCTAAGGTCCAGGAAATAAATGTCTTGAGATGGTACCTGCCTCCTTTGGGAGGCAAAATAGGAGATGGAAACACTGCAGGAGACTCTGGGGATGGGTATGACCTCTGTATTGGAGCACCTCAGAAAGATGAGCCAGATTATCCTTCAGAGAGGCATGGACCGCCTGTATCCATATCCAAAGAGATCACTGTGAACGGGTCACAGATGATAAGGGTCATGAAGCTGAATGAGCAGGATTTGGGGCCCAAAGGCTGAAAGCAATGCTCAGACACAGGCTGGCACAATGCAGACTCTAGAGTCCACGTGGGCTGGCAATAAGATGGCAGCAGGGGACGGGATGGCCCAGCCTAAGCACTCACCTGCTAAGGAGGCTGTTTGGGTGACAAATGCCATTTGCATCCCTTGGGACAAAAGGAGCCACTCCAGCAAGGGGACCGAGGGCTATCTGGGGTGCCAGCTGTGGCGTACCTCCACACTGTGTATCTCGACAAGGGCGAGCTGCCCGGCAGCAGGGCGGTGAGGACACACCAGCACCAGCTGGCCGCTGGCTCCAAAGCACACCACCACGTGTGGCACTGAGAACTTGAGGGGTACCACCAGGGATGGAGTGGGCACCCAGGGTCTCCCTGCAACAATACACAGGCCACCGTGAGTCCCTTCACCCCCACCACACACCACCTCCACCGTGAAGGAGGTGACCAAGTCCCAACCTGGGCCCCAAACTTCAGTAACCCCCCACTGACCCCCCTGAGCAAGAACTGTCCCCTGAAGCCGAATGCATGCGTGGCAGCTCCTGCACCCACCCCGCAGCCCCCTGCTCACCCCCAGCACAGCCTCCTCCAGGAAAGGACCATGCTGTGAGACAGCAAACCTCCTAGTTCCAGCCATTTATTTCCTTGATCTCCCCTTGTCAGAGCTTCACCAAAGGCTCCATCCCACCTCACCTGCTTGTGCCGGGCTCCAGGTCCCCGAAAGCCTGTGGTCATAGTGGTCGGCACCATCGCGGATGTACTGGCTGAGCTCACAGCTGCTGGAGCTGAGCCCCAACTCGCGGTACTGCAGGAGCAGGCTGGGCTGGCCCCGGGGCTGCAGGGAAGGGAGAAAACACAAATCTGGCTGAGAAACTAGGGACATCACCGCTTTTCTGCTCCCAGGGCAGTGGGACAGGCTCTGCTGCTCTGTGGAAGTGCCCAGCACAGACAGTCCCCACCTGAGCAGCTCACACCCTTCAGCATCTTCAATTCATCATGGCACATACCCTGGTCATACCCAACAGCTTTTAAAATAATTTACATCAGCCACAACAGCTTTCCTAGCCCTAACACAGATTCCTCAACAGCCAACAGATGGGGCTTGGGAAACCAAAGCAGCATCGACCAGGAGCAAAACCACCACAGCAGCTCTGATTCAATCTTTTAATTTGCTCTCGGCAAAAAATCACTGTGATCAGGACACAAGTGTGATGGAGCAGGACTTGGTGGACAGAGCTGACAATGACACACAGCTTTTAACTACCTCGGGAGGATGCAGAAGAGCATCCCACTGAGCCTGGATTTCTGTCCTGCTCTTAGCCCTGTGCAGAAGTGGTGCACAGCCCCATGCGTGGGGCAATGGCAGCCCAGCAGATAGAGAGTTCATAAATACCCATAACCCACTGTAACAATCCCCAAAGGCTCTTAAACACTGAGTGCAACACAGCAAAGCAGCCTTTGTCACCTCAGCCTCCTTCTCAGCTGGAGAAGGGACACATGCATTGCACCCAAAATCTCCAGGAGATGCCCAAGCCTTTTGGCCCCCACCCCTGCCCATCATGAGGTTACCTCTCGGGGCTGGCCACCAGCCTCTCCCGAATCGCTGCCGAGGGTTCCTCCCCCTGCCCTCTCCCTCCTGGCTGCCGAGATGTAGCTCCCCTCGTAGGAATCGTAGGTCTGCATCCTGCAGACAGGAGCAAAAGGAGACACCCTGAAGGTCAGAGATTTTGGGACCAGGCACAAACACGCTAATTTTGCAGCAAATGGTTGCACCAGGTGATGCCCAGTCTCCACACCCTTACCTGTCCTGCCCGGGGGGGGCCGTGGCCAGGTTGGGGTGGTAACCCCCGTAGTAGTGCTGGTCCCGGTAATTGGTACTCTTGCCGTAAGGCTCTCCCTGTCTCGGGTCTAGAGGGAGAATCAAGATTTAGCGCTGCCCCTCCAGAACAACAAGCCATAACGAACTTGCAAAAGAAAAGCAATGAGTCAGGCAATTTGCCATGCACAGCCCATTTGCTTCCAAATTAGCCCAACACACTGGAGGTATGATAAAGCCTGCACACATTTGCCAACACAGCACTGATGTCCTTTCCTCCCCTTTTCTTCAGCCCAGGAACTCCAGAAACAGCAAAAACAAGGCTCCGGCCACCCTGATCACACACCACCAGCATCAACTTCAGCCTGGAACCAGGAACAATGCAGGTTTTATCCAGAGATCAAGCTCAAACATTCCCTTGGGTGCACCTAGTTCCTGCTCACGTTTCCCAAATGCAAACCGAGGACAGTGCTGCACGAGGAGAACAGCACCGACAGCCCGGGAACATGGGCAGGAGAAAGCCCTGGAGATGTGCAAGCCCTGGGAGAAGAGCCCATCCTGGAGAAAGCATCGCTGCTTCTCCAGCAATTTCCCACCATCCCCAGACACAAAGGATAAACCCGTACCTCTGTCACCCTTCCAGGCCACCGGCTGCCACTGGTGGCTTTGGTAGGTGTAGTCATCCCTGTAGCCAGCTGCTGGATACTGCCAGTGGGGGTCTTCATAGCCTTGCCTGAAACACAACACAACAGACAATCTGAGAAATAAAGGGCACCGCTGCAGGTACTGGACCACATCTAGGGTCAGACCCATGCCCCGGAGGCAGAAAGGATGATGGAAATAAAGCCAGGTCCCCTGCCCAGGTTCTCTTGGACCAGAAACGGGTCCAGCATCACTCCTGGAAGGAGCAGCAGGAAGTTTGGATGTTTTCCCATCCTTGTCTATGAAAAAGCTGTCGATTGCAGTTTCAGGAGATGCCCAATCTCAGCTCGATGGTGTGGACTTGTCATGGGGATCAACTTTCCCTCACATTTTAGGCAAGGTGAAGGTGCCCAAAAGCACCTTCTCTGGAGCTGCTGTGTCCACCGCTCCATGGGTCTCCTCCTGCGCCGGAGCCCAGCCCCAGCCTAAGCACTCACATCACAATAAACTGTGTAAACACAGCGATTTTCAGACCTGCATGCAACACCCCCATCCCGGTGTGAACATCACACAACCTCAGCACAAAGCCCCACGCACCCACACCATAATTCACAGAGGGCAATAACTCCAGCAAATCAACCTAAATTTGCTGGAGCTCTCCAAGTTCTTTCTCAGCACCAAGCTCATCCTTTAGCCCACATTTTATCCTTCCACTGTCCATTATTTCAGCAGCTGAGCTAGCAGGATCCCTTTTGCTCCTATATTACCATCTGTGTTTTTATTGTTCACCTTGCACTTATTAAGAGAGAACCGCATTTAATCAAACCTTCAAGAAAAAATGCACCTTGGGACTGAGACAAAGCCTGTAAAATGTCAACCAAAGGAGTCACAGCTGTAAGAAAAAAAAAATCAGACCTGCAACTGCCATGCAGCCTTAAATATAGAAGTCACTAGCTGCTTTAATAGCCGGACATCACCTAACCACGGTCGGTGGCTGCTCACCTTTTTGCCCATGCCACCACAAGGGCAGCACCCGCATTGCAAGGCCACGAGAGCAGTGAAGTGGGCTTATATTAATAATTTTATTTTAAAAGGGGTTTACAATGAGGAGGCCAGGTCCAAGCATCACAGTGTGAAGCAGCTCTCACCTGGAGTACGGCCGAGCAGGGCGGCCGCTCTCGTAGTTCCCAGCCCGGGAGGCTGGTCTGCGGGCATCCCTCCGGGAGGGGTGGCCCTCATCCCCGGGACGGCCGGGGAGGGGGACCCCATTCCAGGAGCCAGGTCTGGGCGGGGGGCCTGGACGAAGGAGCTGCCGCCGGGGCTGTAGTGGGGGGCCGTGGTGTGCCTCTCCCCATGCCCCCCGGGCTGCTGGCATCTCCCAAGGCTGGGGTAGCCGGGCAGGGGGCCAAGGGTCCATCACAAGCTTGCCAGCAAGAGCCTCTCCACTTTCAAAGTGGGCAGAAAAGTCCCAAATGGCTTTAGTGGTCTGCAAGCAATGAGAAAAGTCAGTGCATTTGATCAGCGGCTTTTCATCCCCCTCAAAGCCCCCCCTGTGAAGCCTGCTGCCACCTACTCTCTGGTTTTGAGAGCCCACTGGAAACCCACCATCCTTTCCAAAATGCCCAGAGGCAAGGAAAAGCTCCCATTGGAACACCAGGATGAAACTGGGTTTAGAAACAACAGGCACCCAGCTCTTCCCAGAAAAAGTAACATCTTCTACTACTTCTTCAAGAAGCAGCACCCAGGGAGCATGTTCCTGAACCCTGGGCCAGCCCTGCAAAGCACCACCACTCACAGCCTCCCCAGGCAGGTGACAAACCGGCTTTACCCCTGTGACAAGGCAATGAGACCTCATTTTATACATGGAGGGCCAGAGGCAGGGAGAAGCGGAGCTTTGCTCATGTGAGCTATGGGATGGGGCTGGGACAAGGATACAACAGTTCCAGCAGGCACCAGATTTCATTCCACCAGTCCCATGCTGAAATAAAGCCCTAAGGAGACCCCACAGCAATACGTGGGGGGATGCTGCCCTCAAGCCCCCCTCTAGCAGCATCAGTGCCCAAACTGCCCCCACAAAGACTCACAACCCCCCCAACACAGGCAGATGACCAGACACTGTCTCAACCACTTGTCGCCCCTCTCACAGCCAAAGTTTAAGGCATTTTAGGGCAATTTCAGGGCTTGGGGGGGGAACACACACACACTTGGGTCTGAACAGAGGCAGCTCAGTTTGTGCCCCGAGGTGAAATTAGGGCAAGGATTTAACCCCAAACAGCCCCTGGGCACTGTCACCCAGACACCCATCCTTTCGGTCCCACTGAGGGTCCCCCTAATTTTCATCCAGGGGTTCCCACCGCCGTCCCCCCCTCTCCGCACACACCTGCTCAGAGGCCGCTGGGGCCCTTCTTCCGCTCCCCAGGCGCCGCTGCCAAAGTCCACTGCCACATGGGCCACCGCCGCCGCCACGGGCAAAGGGCAGCCACCGCTCCTCCGCCCTCACCGACACCCCCGGACACTCACTCGGCTCTGGACAGGGGGTTTCACTGCTGTTTGCATCCCTGAGGGTCCCCTTCCCCATCACTTGTCACCTCTCACCCAAGAGATGGAGCACACAGCCCTCCGAGTTCAAAAAAATCCTGATATTTTTCCTGTGTGTGGGTTTTTTTTAACGCCATGAGAAAAGTATCATCCTCTACACATCCACACACTTCCTAAATAACAATAAATAGAACCTGTTGGTTTAATCTGGACCCAGCCACACATCAAGCAAATAATATCCGTCCCACCACCCGCCTCCCGGGGCAGAGTCTGGGCAGGATGGAGCCCGGGTCCCCCCCAGCGCTGCTTCATCTCAGTCCTTATAGTGCCAGATTCCAGGCCAAGGGCAGTACAGAGGAACATAGCAAGACCCATAGAAAAATAAATTTTTTTCTTTTTTGTTTTTTCACCCCCATGCAGTCCTGGCTTTCCCTGGCCTCCAGATTACCTCCTCCGTGACACTAACACTGATGGATTTGGGATTCACAGGCAGGATCGTATTCTCTGCATCGCAGTGGCACTGTCAGAAAAACCTAATTTTAGTGATGTTGGAAGACTACATATATTATAACTTCAGAGCTTGAAATTTCCACCCTACTGGGAAAGTAAGACATTTTCCCTGGTGATTCTAAGAAATAAGTGCTCGGTCTCTGCAGAATTCAAGGTTTCAAATAAAAAAATATCCTTAGCACTCAGCCGTACCGAGAGCCGACTGGAAGAAACACAAACCAGCGAAGCGCTGTCTTCACACTGCCGAGCTGCTTCCGCAGAACTAAATTAACCATCTCACCCATTTCACAGCTGCCCTTCACAACTTTGGGAGGGTTTAAACAAAATAAAATGTGTGTTATGGACAGGTCAGGTTTCCTGGGAAAGGCAGAAAGGATCCCTGGAGACCACGGGGATCCCACTGATATATAAGTCTATATCTCATACTTCCACTTGGCTGCTGGCTAATTATTTTAGGTTTCCAGCCAAGAGGTGACTGCTAGATGTTTCCAACCTGTTTTCTAGCAACCACAGAAATTTATACTGGGAATTTGCAAGGGTTCAACCAGCACCGCGTGAAGAGGCTGAGAGCAGCCCCAGCCAAACCTGGAGGAGTTGGGTTGCAAGGACAACTCAGGAGCTTGACTTGCGTAAAAGCAGCTGCAAGTGGTGATGCTGGTGTTTGAGATGAGTGGAAATGCTGTACTGGTCCGTGCTAGGGAAGGAGACGCAGAAACACTACCAGCAACGTCAAGCTTTGAGCAAAAGTGGTGTAAAATGGAGAGCTGGGGAGCACCAATTTAAAGGAAAAAGCAGAAAAGTGAGTTAGAAGAGGAGGGAGCCACGGGAAGGAGCTGGGGAACGAGAAGTGAAGGAAAAAAAAACAGATAAAAGGAGCAGAAAGAGGGAAAGAAAAGGGTAACCTCTTAACTATATCACACCTCGCCAAGAAGCTTCTATTCATAAAGGATTCATAGCTTTCTTGGAAATCAAGCTCTGTGCCACAGCACTGCCACGGAGCTGACAGGACTATTGCGAAGCAGGCAGCACACGAGACAGATAGCATTCGTGGGACAGAGCAGTATTTCTTTAAAAAGAAAAATTCTGCTTTAAAAGGTTTCACTGCAGTTGTCACAGTAACAAGATGAGGTGGAAAACATTTTTCCTCATGCCCTCCGGGTGTTTGCGCAGCGGGTTGGGGCTCCGCTCGCAGCCAGCCCCAGATGCTCAGGCTATTCCCCCCACCAAACCCAACACGTGAGAACAATTAACCGAGCCTCATCAGAAATCTTTGTAACCTAAGAGAAGAAATCCAGGTGGCTTCAGTACCTGAAGCCATTTTTAGGTGATTTATGTTGTTTCTAATTGTTTCTGAGATTAGATTTTTTTTTTAATGTTAGCGATAGGAAGCTTTGTTCATCTCTGAGCTTTAGTCCCCTAGAAATGTGATATATAGATATATAAATATATATACACACACGCTTTTTCGGTGGAGATGTCTTAAGCATCATGTCACAGTGCAGGGGAGTTTGACAGGGCTGGCTGCAGCCAAGAGAAAAAATTGAAACCAGCTCATCTCTCATCACATCTGTGTGGTGGAAACAAGTAAATGAGCTACATAAAATGTGAAAACTCGCTTTAAACATTCTTTAGAGTGAAAACATCAGCCCTGAACACGCTGCCAGCATTTGGGACATTTGATGAAGCATGACATGTCACACACAGACCAGGAAAACTGAAACCACCCAGAAAACCCAGAGCTCAGGTTCCCAGGCAGGCTGAGCACCTGCACCAGCATAGGGACAGCCCTCATCCTCAACAGGTCTTAATGGCAGCTAATTAATTAATTAGCTTATCACCCCTGCCAGGCTTTCAGGGAAGGAGCATAAGAGCCCCAGCTCCTGCTGGGGGCATTTGGGGCTCCCCAGGGCAGGGACATCCCAGTGGGAGGGAGATGGTGGCTCCCAAAGCAGCAGAGATAGGGCTGCTCCCACCCACAGCCACGGCGTTAGCACCATCACATGGATTTGATCCAGCAGCCTGACCCCCCTGCACAGCATTTCCCCTTAGCCAGTTTGTGTGCTTCAGTTTTCACCAATGCTTTTGCACCTTTCTTCCCCGCATTAGGCTGTTTCCAGCTTCGAGGGACTGAGCCGTCCCTCCCACCACCCCCCCACGCGGACACAGACACGTTCAGCGGCATCCAGACATGCCTATTAATTTGTTGAGACTCAGGCGAGAATATTAATCGCATTCCAGAGGCATTCGGCATACAGCAAATTAAGAAAAAGCATTTCACACCCGGCATCGCATCCAATGAAGAAGCAGAGCTGCAAAAAGCTGTTATTTGTGAAAAATCCAGGCACATCCATGCAAACTGCCGTACAAGTCCCCAGCCTGGCTGCAACAGAAAGGTCACTCCAGCCTTCTGCACGAGCTCCTATTACAAAGCAAGCCCCCAAAAACTTCGAGGTCTTCCCATTACTTCGTCCCTGCTTCAGCAAAACCTCTGAACTCTTGGCTGTGAATACTAAGTCCTTGCTACTTGCATTCCCCACCCCTAAAGCAAGCATCTCACCTGGCTCGACCCGCCTCTGGAAGGGATCAGGATGCACGAGGGCCAACGGAGGTGCAAGAGCTGAACCCAGCTGCATGGAGGGGGTCAGACAGTTTTCAGTACTCATGGAAAAGTCCTCTTGTTTTCCTGTGCAACACCCCTTATGTTCTTCCCGGCCATAAAATCGATGTTTATCTCACCGCTAACTGCCTTACAGAGATCATTACACATCTCAAATTCAACCATTTGCAGATAAAATGAGCACAAGCAGCCTGGAAACCGTCACATCGCCCTTGTCACCTTGCCACATGACAATGTGTTACAACCTTTAAGCCAAAAATTAACATATAAAAATCAAGAGGCCTGGAAATATTCACCATGTAAACGATGAAAACCAAGCAGAGGTAATTCCTCCGCCCGCCCCACACCACCCCCTGCTCAACCAGGGAAAATTAATTTTTAAGCAAGATGAATTCTGAGGTCATTCTTGGGGCATTAAGCAAAAAAAAAAAAAAAACAAACCACACAAGAGGACCTTGTTCTTCCTTGTCTAAAATCTCCTTGCTGTATGAAATGTCCCTCCGGATCTGTTGGAAAATCGAGGGAACAGAAGGCAGAGAGGGGGATGCAGGTGCCAAAACAAGCCTCAGAAGCAGCACCACCAGCTACAACAGCTGCATCCCAGGGCACAGGCGCCACAAATGAGCAGGGGAGGGATGCTGAGCTCATGCCTGGATGGGACCACGCAGCTGGGGCTACCAGCCCTCCTTGTACTGATGCCCCCAGAGATGTCCACCTCACGCACCTTCCTTTACTGGTGGCCACGGAGGGAGCAAGCTGGACACAGACTCTTTCACAGGGTCTCCAGCAAGTGCTGGAATGAGGACAGCTGATAGCTTGGAAATCTTTATCCCAGAGATATTCTAGGGTGTGCTTTTGAGAAGATTGCCATCTTGTGTCTTTTCAGGCACTTGAACACGGGTTGTCTGTGTATTTGAGAGCACAGGTCTCGTTCAGGAGCTTTATTACACACAATCAGGGACAATAAAGACCCCTGGCAGTTACAGATGGCTTCACTGTGTCCTCTTCTTAGTGCTACCTTGTAAAGTTGGACAGTAATGTTTCCCTCATTTTTTTTTTTTCATCTCAGTTTATGACTCCTCTACCATGAAGAGCCACTTACGCCATCCACGGTTACATATACCATATCCTTCAAGGCCAGTAAATCACAGTCTTGAGTCATGTCAAATTTGAGAAAATAAAACTAAATTGCAGTTGTCCTTTAAGGCAAGAAGCTGCAAAATTGAGAGAGAATGAGCTCTGTTTAAAGCCAGAAATCTCCCCAGCAGCCTCCCGTGGCGTGCAGGGGCAAGGATCACCAAAAACCTTTAAGTGAAAGAGAAAAGTCTGATATAAGGGACCCCAGGGGACACTCTGTGCCACCCCAACAAGCTGCTTCTGTAGGTACCTCTGTGGTCTAATGTCAAAACTGTTCTGGACTTGCAGGATTTCTCTAGATAAGCTGAGCCTCCAGTTCCCCACAGCAGGATACAGAGGGCTGGGAACAGGACAGAGCTCCAGCAGCATTCATTCATTGAGGCTCAGTCCCTGGGCTGGATTTGTGCTTGGCAAGAAAACTGGGGAGGTGATGGGATCCTAGCTTCTTGCTTTAAAGGGTTTTTGTGCAGACAAAAGTTAGAGCAGTACCATCATGGGCAGGGTTTTGCTCAGCTGAGTTCAGCGAAGGTGCTGGGCACCGCACCAAGAGCTGGGGAAACTGAGGACAAGGACAGAGCACAAAAAACCCACATTGACCCCAAAACCCCCCTTTACATTTTTTAGGGACACGGTGACTTGTCTTTTCCCTTCTGCAGCAGAGTTAAACTTTCATGACAGCTGAACTAACTTGGCGAGGAGCCATCCCCAGGGACAGACAGCAGCACGCTGGAACCAGAGCAGCAAAAACCTGGACCACTGCTGTTCTTGCCAGTTCCCCTCCCTGCACCCCACACAGCTCATTTGCAGGGGGTTTAATTTGCTCCATGAGTTGCAGATTCACCATCACACAGCATCCAGCCTGGCACAGGCACCAGGGCTGCTCATTTACCATGTACAATCATCTCTCTGCAAAATCCTTGCACAATAAGCGCTGCTACTTTGGAAAATCCTGTTTAAAAGTTTGTTCCACAGTCTAAGCTCAGGAGGATGCTTTGCTTCACAAGGTGACCTCACGCCGCATCACATGAGCCCAGAGCAAAAGATGTGAGTTCTTCATGTGGAAAAACACCTCCCTAGAAATATGAAACATCCAACCCACAAAAAAAAAATATAAAAAAGAGGAAAATCACAAGCAGCCATAACAGAGACAAGGAAAAATACAAAAACATCTCATGCTAGATCCTTAGCTGATAAAAACCCAACGTGCATAACATACAGCTTTGGGCTGGGATACGCTTACCCACCTCTGAATGTTTAATGGGAGCGTGCACACCAGTTAATCAGCAGCACAGGACCTAAAGCGTTTTGTACCTCCTCTCCACGTGGTGTGCAATTAAAAGGCTTCTCATTCAGGCACAGAAAGGAAAGTCAAGGGACTTTGGCTGTGAACATCCATTATTCAAAAGTGTATCCATTATTCAAAGTTTTTCTTAAAATCCTATTGTCAGCTTGAAAGGCAAAAGAAAATGAGTTTTTGAAAGCTGTGCACTGTTGATATTCCACTCCAATTTCTGCCAATTGTAAGTACTGAAACTCCAGACAATTTGAAGAGCTGAAGAAATCCTTCACGGTTCCCAAAAAAGGCAACACCCTGTGAGTAGGCACAATTTCCCCCCCCCCCCC
>VZTO01021659.1:0-21393 GCA_013400615.1 Syrrhaptes paradoxus
ATGTCCTCGGGCTGCCCCCAGGCTTGTCTAAATTCAGATAAATAAGAAAGATCAGGAGGTCTTGGAGGGACCTAGGACAGAGACCCCGAAGTGTCCCAAGCGAGGAGAGATCCCGGTGCAGCCGGGTTTGCAGAACGCCGGCGTGCCTTCCCCAGCAGCCCGGCACCGGAGCCTGTGCTGGGGCTTTGCCTGCCCAGGAGCCGCAGCCGTGGGGAAACGAGCCTTGGCTGCTTCTGGTGCGGATGCCACCCCTTCTTTGTGTTTTTCATTGTTCTGTATTTATACACAGCACGTTTAGTTAGGATTTGGAAGCAGCTTGGTGGTTTTGTTCTCTAATTTGCTATTTTGCCTACTGGAAAGAGCCCGCATCAGCGTTTTGGACCACGTTCAGGTCTGCTGTAGACGCAGCTTCCTTTCGGTCACTGACGTTGTGGATACTTACATCAGGGCTAAACGGCTCTGGTTTTCTCTCTGCTGGCTTACCTAGTCACCTCTGGTTGTTTTAATATGATTTTTACTTCTGTTAAAAGTGTGTTTGAATCCGATTCTAATAAAATCAGCCCAGTTTGGACTGGCTGCAAACCTCACGGGTCGGCTTTGACAGATATTTTGGGTTGGTAGTTGGAGTTAGTGCCGTTGATGGCGTTTGGTGAATTTAGCTGCGTGTAAGAAGATAATGGGGAAAAAAAATATTGTCTGGAGACTGGGAAAGCTGAGGCTCGGAGCTGGGTGCTCGCACAGATGTATTATCGATATCATCCATCACTTCGGTGTTACCAGAAAAAGCTTTTTTAAAAAAAAATTTAACAACTAGTGATTCTGTTGCAGAAATTATATAGTATAGAAGAAGAAATCTTTAAAGCAAAAGCTGTCAGCATCTTTATTTCATAAATAATTGCCGGTTCCTTTTATCTGTTACTTAACGCTATCATTTTTTTAATTCCTGCTTTCTGCTCCTGCTCTTATTTTTCCGTGTGTCGTTAACGGCGCTTATTGTGCGTTTCGTCAGTTCTCCTTGAACTTCTTCAAACTATTGTCATCTTCCAGCGCCGCGTCTGTCAGTCAGTTTTCTGTTATCTCAGATCTGCGGTTTCTGGTTGATAATTTTTCCCTCAATCAGGAGACGAGGAGATTTCCTTTCTGCCGCGGCGGAGGCGCAGGACCCGTTGATACAAGGGGTGGTTGCAGCAGAAATGCGTCCATTCTAGAGACCGGTAAGGTCTCGTTGGATCTGTTTGGAGTGAGGCCGGTGGAAGGATTTTGGGCACCTGGGGACGTGGCTGGGTGGGCAGAGACACGAGGTCTGTGTGTGCCGTCGTGCTGGGACAGAGCTGGTGGTTTAAGGCCAAGGTAAAAATCAGGGGACTCGCCTTCTTAAAGGAAGAACTGACCCACAAAATCTAACTTATTTAATCTATAACAGTTTCTAACCTCTTGTTTTGGATGTCCCGGGCTTTTTTCATGGCACTGCGGCGTAAAGAGGAGGCTTGGGGAGACGCGAGCACAAGCCGGCTGTTGTTCCTCGCTCTCCGCTCTCGTCAGCCTTTTCCTTCTCTGCCATAATTAAATGTAAAAGTTTGGAAAATATGAAAGGGGGGTAAAATGTTTGGCATGGCATTGTTGGAGATCTGTGTTGGTATATTTTCACACTCCTCCCACAGTTGTCTTTGTGGGTTGGGTTGTATGCTTTTTGTTTGTTTGTGGGGTTTTTTGGGAAAGAGCCAGCAGCTGGGACCACGCCAGGGATTTTTCTTTCGCTGCATTCATCGCTCTTCGTGCCACTCTTTAGTCTCTTAATTACACGACTGTAATCTTCTTTGGTTCATTGTCCAGCTCCCAGCTCTGCTGCTGTTCCCATCGGGTGTGGAACCAGAGTTCATGAGTTCGGTTCGGTTCCCTACGTGGCGTTTCTGGGGGCAAGTTTTGAGGGAATGTGCGCTTGGAGGTGAGGTTTGCAGGTCCCTGGAGATGAGCAGCTTTGGGGGCGACAGTTGGTGACCTGCTCGTGTCCCCTCTGTGCCAGGGGACGGGTGGCTGGGAGCTCCGTCCTTTGGGTCGGGCAGCACCGGGGCTGCTCTGGGGATTTTCTTCTGTCTCCTCTGCAGTAAATTAAGAATATTTCTAGTAAAATAGGAACTAGGATGATCCCTTAAAAAAAACAAACAAACAAACAAAAAAAGCAGTCTAAGGGCAAACTGCTTTTAAGGAGAAGAGACCTTGGGGTGGGTTGGTTGGTTTGCTTTCAGAAAAGCATGTTTGTTTATAAAAATGGTTCGAGAATGATTCTGTTTGAGAATAATTAGAAAGTTTGAAGAATCTCATCAGAGAATCTCTTAATTAGATTTCTGCCCTTACTTAGCGAGCAAACCCCACTTTGTATAATCTTCAAAATATCCTCATCAGCTCAACGAGTCCAGGAAAGCAGAGGGGACGTCTGGCCATAGTCCCTTCTCTGGCATCCCTGGACAAATCCAGGGGTCCCCAGGAAAACGAACCCTTCCAATGGGAAATCGAACTTGGGATCCAGATACAGCTAGAGGGGCTGCCAAGAAGCTGAAAAACTTTTTCACTATACAGAAAGGAAACCTGTCTGATTAGTATTGCTTTGTCCGGTTTCGCTTCTGAGTAGTTGCTGTTTTTTTTTTTCTTATTTAGTTCTTTGATAAAATCAGATGACGGTGAGCTGAAAGGACACTGACAGATGAATGCTCTCCCGTGCACCCTGCAGTGCAGTTACTGGGTGCCACGTGAAGAGGGGTTTGCATTTTTTTACAGATAGTATGCTCCAGAAAGCATGAGATGTTGTAGGTCATAATATTATTTCTTAGTTGAGCGTACAGTGATGTGCTGGTTTTGGTCATCTAATTTTGCTGTAAGTTCAAATTACAATTGCATTTCAATTTAAAAAGAATATATATATATATATACACACACACACACAAAAATATATATATATCATAGAATGGTTTTGGTTGGAAAGGACCTTAAAGATCATCAAGTTCCATATATATTTTTATTTTATTTTATTTTATTTTTTACACTTTTGTGGCCTTACCTCCAGAAGCTGGGCATGGTACCCGCTCAGGCGGTGGAAGGACAGTGCTTCATGCCATGAAGCTTGTCGCGGTGTGTTAAAATCCTTACAATGGGAAATACTGCTCAGCAGGCTGCAGAGGTCATGCTTCAGATCACTCACAAGGGAGCTGTGAGGATCCTGATGCAGTTTATTGTGCTGTCAAACCTGTTAGAGGTAACACGAACCAGTCATCCTAAAACTGGGATGCAGGAGAGGTTGCTTTTATCCATCAAAAAATCTATTAAAAAAACCCAAAACCAAAACATGTGAATAGTATCTAGTTTTCACTCTGAAAAAAAGAAAGAAAATCAGCTCGGTGAAGAGGAATGGGCTATTTCGGGGCGTTATGGAAACATCTGATGAAATTCTCGGCAGGTGGAAATGGGAACATGCTTAATGTAGCTGTGGGAGGTGGTGAGGTGTGGGATCCTTTTCTCTTCGGGATGCTGTGGAGCCGTATTGCTGAGCCTTGGCGAGCGGGGTGCTCACACAGGGGTGTGCAGCCTCTGCTCCCGGGCTCTTTTCTGTCCTTTTTCACAAGTTACCATAGCAATGACATATTTTCTCTGATTTTTTTTTTTTTCTTTTCCCTTTCCAGGATTTTTGCTTTTTAAAGACTATTGCATGAATGAGATTGACGAAGCTGTCCCTCAGCTGAAGTTCTACGAGGAGGTACGGGGCTGGGCTGGGTGGGAGCTGAGGACGGCCGGACGCTGTCCGGGGGCAGGGGATGCTCAGGGGGGAGGAGGAGAGACGCACATGCATCTCGTTCTGAGTCATTTCGCCTTCGTAGTGGAGCGGGTGATTCGTGAGAGACAATATTTTATACCGTAACCATCGTGTCTCAAGGGGACGAAACTATCGTTTTAGACAAGTTCAAGAGACTGTAAAAATAGCAATGTAAGGATTGAATCAAATAACGTGGTACGGTGCTCTTAGATCCTATGTTATGAGGGTAGTGTAGAGGATTTTTTTTCCCTCTTACTGGGCAAATACGTAAGATTCAGCAACTGGAGTACTTCCAGGAAAAATCTCCTCAGCTCGACTTCTAACAGTGCTTTTGTTTGCAAAGCTGTGTCTTTTTATTCAACCAACAAAGCATTTTAAAAGCTACTGTTAAGAGGTTTGTCCTTCAGGAGTTAAGGATGTTTAGTTTTAAGTCATTATATGTTGAAAACAAAACAATGGAAGAAAGTTACCTGAGCACCCACTTAACCTGATGTTCATTCACCAAATTAATGTGTAACTTGGAAAATACTGAGAGCAGGATGGAAAGGGGGAGAAACTAATACAGATGAAAAGATCTTTAGGTCTATGAATGTTTTCTGTCATAAGGTATACTCTGTCTCTGGTTCATCTGCAATATTCATCAGAAATTAGTTTGAAATTTGGTTCATCTCAGTCTCTTCTCGTTGAATGTCTCTGATACCATAAGTTGTGTGTTCTGGAGAAATGGGATCAGCTTTGGATCCTCGCTTGTGAGGATGGTGATAAATCTTAGTTCTGCTACAAAACAGAGAGGGAGTTAAAGTGGGTAACGTTTGGCAGCTCTCAGTGGAATTGCAGCAGTGGAGTCCTCCTTCGAAACGACCTGAAAGCACAGCCCGTGCTTTTCATCGTTACAGCTGACGCGGGACCTGGATTTGTGTCTGTTGCTCATGGGGAACATTTTCCTTTGCCCTGCTTTTGGCTGGTTAAAAACGTGACATCCTGAAAGGCAGAAAGCCTGAAATAAGCAAATTTATCTTATCCTGTCCCAAAGAGCAAAGGCAGAGGATGGAGCGTGGTTGCGGGGCCGTTTGGGTGTGTGGCAGCGGTGCCGTGGGAATCGCAGCCGGCTCCTGGCTCGGCTCCGTGTTGTCCAGCGGTGGAAGCGATGCGTCTGGTCCTCTGCATCCCTCTCCTGAAGCTTTCCCCACACTTCGTTCAGTGAGATGCCCAGACACCGCTCCTCCTGCCCCGGGCACCTCCTGCCCCGCGGCACCCACCCGGGCAGGAGGTGGAACTGGGGTTACTGGGCTGTGCCTGGCACTCTTGGATGCGTCGTGCCTCTCTAACATCATTTTACTTGTAGAAAAGACACCACCGCTGTCCGTGGCATCGCACGAGGGACGCGGGGACAGCTGAGGCTGCTGCCAGCCTTGCGATTCCCCGGGCGTCCCTGCGGCAGGGCTGCGGAAGAGCCAAGTGCTGCGCCGGGGCCGGATCCTCCGGAGAGCGGGATGAGGGGCGGCTTGAGAGCGATGAGATGAGCTGTGCTCCCTCGGCACGAGACAATCAGCGCAGAAGCTAACCGACATCGTGCCCAGGACGGACACACATCCAGGAGGATGAACCTCTCGGAAGAGCGCGGAGGGGCTTGGGGTCTGTCCACAGCCCCTCTGCTGCGAGGCTGCACCAGCACCGCTCGGGAGGCTGGATGAGCCTCCTCCTCCGTTCGTTCCGTGGTATATTTGTGACACTCTGAATATAAAGCTGTGTTTAATCCCGTCGTAGGCGCCGGTTTCGGCTGAAACACGCGCACGTGCTGCAAGAGGCAGCCGGCGTTGCGCCGCGTTCGTTAGCGGTGCTGCCCGAGATAACCTTTTGTCTGGATTACTCTTAAGCCGATGATATAAATTTTTCTTGCTGGTGGGCTAACAGCACAAAATAGGCTAAGCCGGTTATCGGTCTGGAGATAAATCCTTAGCAACACGCAGTTCCCCCACTCAAATTGGACCCTGGCTGTGAATAAATCTTTTTCCATCCTTTGCATCTCGTATGCTGAAGCTATCGCTGCCATAAGTAATCAGAAAGGCATGTTGCAACGGATTGTTTAGCGAGATATTTTTAGCTGCCTCTTTATCTCCGCAACGATTTCAAATTGTATTTTTAGGTTATTAGCAAAATGTTGCCTAAAAGGAATTTAAACGCTTTGTCGTGTACTTTTGAAAAATCCCATGAAAGATATTTTAAGAGAGGTTCATTGCGTTTTCTTCTGTGGCATACCGGATTCCGAAGCTTTTCTTTTTTTATATGTATTTGATTTGCTTACTGCACTTATTACATGTAGAATAATGTGAGTACATTGCTACATTAAAAATCACTCGCTGCAGAAGGGCTCCGTACTCCAGGGATTTCACATCGCTGCAGCTCAAGTCACGATCAGGCAGTTAACAGGATGGTGACTCATCCAGATCGCTTTCAAAAAAAAACAAAAAAAAAGAAGAAAAAAAAAATTCTAGCTGCCTGGAAACTAACACACTCTGATTTCAGTTTTTTAAAAGATATTTTGTCGGACGCGTCTCCTTTGCCGGGGAGGCGTTGGAATAGGCGCTGGCACGGTGCTGCGGGTCTGGAGGGCTCCTGGGAGGCTGCTGCCGGCACGGGCAGGTTACATTTATCGCTGGTGACAGGGTGACAGTCGCCTCTGCCTGTCGCTGGGTTTTTTGGCGACGTACAGTAATGTTCTATTTAATCGAGATGTAAACGAGCTGGTGGATATGTCGGGCGTGCATGTCGAGCGTCGGATCGCATCACCTGTGCAATGAGAGCCTCGGGTGTGTGCTGGGACGTGGCGGGGAGCAGGCAGGGCTGCGGGGGATTTTGTCACCCCCTGTCCTTTTCTCCCAGCCAGAGGGGCTCTGGTTCAGAAGGCCACTGTAAAGGCAGGTGGGAGGGACGCTGACCTGGTGCCAGCGTGGCTGCGGGGGCTGCTGCAAGAGACCCCCTGCCTTGGGAGCCGAGCCGGGCGGTTACAAAAATAAATGTCGAAGGGCAGGAGGTTGCATTCACGTAAGACAATGATATGCATCGGGCTTTCTCCTGTACTTGTAATTACTTTGCGGCATTGCATTAATTAAAAAATGTTTCTTTGGCAAAGGTGTTTTGAATCTTTTTAATTATAGACTGGTACCAAGGGGGAAGTAGTGACAGATGGCAAATCATGGTGGAACTGTTGCCTTATCGTAGTCGGCAAACAAGAGGACTAGAGCTAGAAAAACATGGAATTTAATTACAGTGTCCCACCTTCAGAGGTGGATTGGTCTGAGTTTGTCACCTGGAGACCTGTTGAGAGCTGTCCGGTACAGCTCATCCTGCAAGAGGAGCAGCCGCTGGATGAACCCAGAAAATATTGTGACATGGAGGCAAAACACACTTAAAAAAAATCTTTAATTTTAGAAATCCTGAGCGACCTGCCTTCTGGCTGGCAGGAGGCACAGAGCCGTGCTCCCGGGATGCCCGGCCGGCGTGTCCCTGCCCGCGCAGGGGATGCTCTGGGACGGGTACAGACAGCTCTGGCACGGCGTGTTCCTTCTCTGGCCGGCACCGAGGGAAATTCCCGTTCTGCTTTGCTCTTCTGCTGGTGTCAGGATCCAGAGCGAGTCTGTGCACGGACGTTCCTTTGGAGCCTGGGACCCCCTGGGCTGATGCTGGGGAGGTCCAGCGCGTCGGAGCCAAGGCTTTTCCCTAAAGATCTTGTCCGTGCTTTGCATTCTGTCAGTCCTGGCAGAGCTCTTTCCCTGAACATGCTCCAAAGGACCCTTGGGCTTGGTGAAGTTTTTTTCCTGGAGCTGATTGATCTGTCCATTAACCATGCAGGATCGCTGTCGCTTCCCCTGGGACACAAAGACACTTGAGATATTTAGGGAAAATGTCTTTCTAGCCACCTCTAGGGTTCAGATTCAGTGTGCAGCTGTTTTGAAGTGTGCTTTCTGTTCCTTCTTGCCCATCCGTGCCTGGGCTGCTGCCATCGCCCCTGCGCAGGACGTGGGCGATGCTCCTGCTGCCTCTGCAAGATCCCAACGCTTCTGCTCGCTCCGAGAGCTGAGCAGAGGGGAAGGAAACCATCAGAAATGTTGCTGCTTGTTTGCTCCTCTTCAGCCCAAGTCCTGCTTTTTACCAAGTGAGTGAAAAACCATTAGAGCCTGAGCATCTAATGGATCCTTCTCTCTTGCGTTGCAGATAAAAGAATACGAGAAACTGGATTCGGAGGAGGAGCGGCTGAGCCGGAGCCGGCAGATCTACGACACGTACATCATGAAGGAGCTGCTGTCCTGCTCACACGTGGGTATCGCCCGCAGCCGCGCTGCCCGTGCCCGAGTAGCTGGGCACCAGTGGTAATTCAGGGTAGCTGCTGTCTCGTTCAGAGAACAGTTAAGACTCTTGCTGAGGGAATCGTTACTACAAACACTTGTAGTGCCCTGGATTTCCATTTCAAGTCCGTGGGACTGGGTTTGGCTGAACTCAACATGCTTTTTAAAATTTTTTTTGTAGCGATGAGGTGTAAAGATTGGTGGTGTGGCAATTTTATTTTTATTAAACTTGATGGTATGCAAAGGAAATATTTGGAGATTTTTCTGTTTTATATTTCTTTAAATCTTTATTTTAAAAAATGCTAAAATGAGGACAGTACATTAATCTGTATTTACCAGCTCCGTTTGCTCTTATTTCAAAGACAGATTGCAGTGTGTTTTGCCCCGGTGGTATCGGTCTTTAAGTGATTTTTTTGTTAACGTGCCTTGTTGGCTCTAGTGGTACAAAGTCCGTGTCGGCTGCTGTGTTGGGAGCTGCCCCCGTGTACGGGGCTGAGCATCATCCGGCCCTTTTATCTTCACCTTTCTCCTCCTCATCGTCCCCTCTCCTGCCTTCCCACTTGAGAATAGTGGTTTTTCCGTGTCATTCTGCGTGTTTCACAGCGATACCCCCGGAGGAAGCTGCATTGCACTTCGTGGGGTGTTTCTAGGGGTGCTGCAGACTTTCAATGAAGCTTCTGACGTTTGCCAGCTGTTTGAAACCTTTCTTTCTTTTCTTTTTCAAAAGCCTTTCTCCAAACAAGCTGTAGATCATGTACAAACGCATTTAGCCAAGAAACAAGTGCCCGCCAGCCTTTTTCAGGTAAGGTGAGACTGAAGTTCACGTTCTCTTCATTTATTTGACAGTAAATGACTTGGTACCTGGTGTTTAAGGAGACAGAATAAACGGTGTTGTAAATATCTTCACGCTAATGGTGATGTTAGGATGCTTTTCTAAGTCAAATAAAAATACCAAATTACTCCTCTTATCTAAAATATTTTTGAGCACATGTAATATGAAAGCAAATTATATGTTGGTATATAAACAGAATAGATTTAAAAATTACAGAATTTTAAGCCATTAAGTGATTTAGAGGAAATCACTGTATGTCAGGAGGATACACATCCTGTTGGGATAAACCAACTTGCAGAGCAGAGAAATTGCCTGAACGTTTCATTCAGTCATGTGAACTCTTTGAAAAGATTTTTTCCTTTTTCATGAATTTTAAGGTTTATTAATTCCTGGTTGGGGATGGTGAGGGAATTAAGTATTTGTACCATTTCAGATGTTTTTCTGTCTCTCCACAAGACGAAATCCGATCAAAAACAGGAGTTTCTGCACCATTCAAATTATGGTGCTTTTTTTAAACTTTCTAAAATTTTAAATTGTCAAAAGAAAATATGGGATTTGCATATCCTCCATTTGGACAGAAACATAAATGGTATCCTGGCTCATTTGTGACAATATCCATCTTTTAAGGTTTTTATTGACTTTAGCAGATAGAGAAAGGAGAAGTGCAATATTTTTGTATTGTTATAGCTCTAACACCCGTTAATACCAGAGGAGAAATTCAGAGTTCTGCTGGCTCCTGTAGCTAGGAGCATGAAAGCAGCGGGGTTCCTCGTCCCTCCTGCAAAGTGTCTTTGCTCTGAACCTGCCGTGTTTTATGTGTTTCTGGAACGTGACGATGGCCTCTGCTCGGTTTTTCTTCCTGCTCAGTTTTTAACATTGCAATCAGGGGAACTGGCAAATTGTTCCCTGCGTTGCTGGATTGCTATCTCAGCGCTCCCTGGGCTGGGGTTTGGGGTCGTGTGTTGTCTTTAAATATGTTNGTGAAGCTGCCGTGTTTTATGTGTTGCCGGAACGTGAAGATGGCAACACATTCTTCCTGCTCAGTTTTTTCAGTTCTTCCTGCTCAGTTTTTAACGTTGCAATCAGGGGAACTGGCAATTTGTTCCCTGCGTTGCTGGATTGCTATCTCAGCGCTCCCTGGGCTGGGGTTTGGGGTCGTGTGTTGTCTTTAAATATGTTGGAAAGAAGAACTATGCTTTAATTATTTTTCTAACCTTGCTGTCGGTAGACAGGTGCTGTACACGGGTTCATACAGCATCCCCAAGGGAAACATTTAAGGTTTGCTCGCTCAAGAAAATAGTTTAGGTTTGACCCCAAGGCACTTGCTCACATTCCAGGAGCTCAGTGAAGCTTAAATGCCTCATTGATCCTTCTGAAGGAAAACAGTAAATGCTGGGGCTGGATGGGGCTGGTGTGAGCTCTGTGTCAGGGGTGGGATGGCATCGTCAGTTTGTCCTGTGCTTGAATACTGACTGTGCTTCTTAACTCCTTCTAGCCATATATAGAAGAAATTTGCGATAGTCTCCGAGGAAAAATATTTCAAAAATTTATGGAAAGGTATGCACATGGCATGTTATCTGAACTTTCTACCTAACGCAGCGGGAAGCCAGGTCCCTGAAGTGTGGCTGGAAAATCAGGTTACAAATGCTGAGTAAACATCATTTAATTAATAGTGTGTTATCAGCAAGCTTCTGCAACTGACTGCCTCCGCTGTACGTCAGCATTAGTGTCAGGGTGTATGAGTGGGAAAATTATGAAGATGATGGATTTTCCTGTTGCTCCTGCAGTTTGCTCTTAAAGGTTTGAACATCATGGTGGGGCTGCTCTGGTGGGCAGGGTGCGATCCAGCCACAGCCCAACATCCCGTAGGAAACGCTGTGGTGGTGGTTGCAGTCAGGCTGCAGTCAGTAAAAGTGCCTCCCTGGAACCGTTATTTCTTACTCTGAAAATACTTAATTATTTATGTAGAAATGAGAAAAAAATTTTTTTTGCAACAGCTTGTGGTATTATTGATGTTTTTCCTATTTTAAGATAAAATGAGTTTAAAATGTTCCTTGGAGTGTATGGAGGGTCATTAACATAAATTGAGCCGCCTCTGTTCTCTTATAATTATCTTTCCCTTTATGTAATTTAAATGTTTGTTAGTTCCAAGCTTAGTTGTTTTTAAAAATTAAAAAACTGTCTGAGCACGTACAGTTGGAGGGGTGAGGTTATCTGACATCCTTCCCTTGTGAGGATGGACCGTATTCTGGGGGCACTGCCTAGGGATTGTTTCTCTTGGTGGGGGTAAGACTGGGGTTGTTGGAAAGGAAGGCTGTCATTCACTAAATGTCACACCCTAAGGCTAACTGCATCTTAAACATCAGTCTTGACATTTCCTATGATGCTTTACACAGTTGTCTCAACTTTTAATTTTTTTTTTTTTTCTGCAGTGACAAGTTTACGAGGTTTTGTCAATGGAAAAACGTAGAACTAAATATTCATGTAAGTACCTGCAAGTCTGTTTGTCTTGGCTCATACAGGAAAGAAAATGTTTGGTTTTAAATGCTGCTTCTGGACACATCTTATTACTGCTCTGCCCGCCTGTCCTCAGACACCCGCTCCTAACGGTTCCTTTGAGCATCCCTCCTGCCTGCCTGAGTCGGTAGCTTTTGGATGTTGGTAACAGGGGGAAGGAGCGGAGCTGCCCCGGCTGCTGCTCTGTAACAGCCCCCCCCAGCCACCCGACACCGTCCCCGTGCCCCTCGCCTCCGCCTCTGCTCTGATCCCCGTGCCCGGTGCTCTCCCAGCTTTTCCGAGCCGCCCTCCTCTTCCCCGAGTGCTTACGAACGAGCCGGTGGGGTGCTGGCAGCAGCAGCCTCGCTCCTCCTCTGCGTCCCTCGGGCTCTGGTGCCTTTGAGGCTCCTTTCCCAAACAACACATGCTATCCGAACCCCCAGTGCTAAGGATCCTAACACTTTAATAGGTTGTTCAGGTGTTTTTACAATTTTTTTTGATACTGAAAAGTGAAGTCTGGTTTTGTTTTGTTTGCGCTTGCAGCTGACCATGAACGATTTTAGTGTACATAGAATAATAGGAAGAGGGGGATTTGGTGAAGTGTACGGCTGCAGGAAAGCAGACACTGGAAAAATGTGAGTATGTGCACGCGCACTTTATTTTAGAAGTAATTGTAAACTCTGAACCATAAGGAAATCCTTCCAGCTGGAAGTGGTGTCACGTTGCTGTGTGGTTCTTTGTGATCAGATTTGATCCCAAGAGGCTCTGGTTTCTGGATCACCTCTAAGCTCAGTTTGAGATCTGATCCTGCCGCGCGGGGCTTCGGTCTAGCAGAGCTCCTGAGCACATCCTTCATGTAAATGCTCTTGTCAGAAAGAATGGAGGCTGCACATGTGTTTAAAATTAAGTGTGTGCTTAAACGATTTCCTGGATGGGAGCCTGACGGTGCAGAACGATGCTCTGGTGGAAGCCGTGGCGACGGCGCGAGGTGTCACCTCTCGTCCGCTGAAGGTTGCTCATCTCCGACGAAGCGCATCCCGTAGCTGGTGCGGGGCTGGAGGATGGCCCGGGAGCAGGAGCTCAGCCAGCCTCGGGGCGGTGCCTGGGCAGGTCCTGGAGGTGTGTTCCAGATGGGGGTAGTTGCCTACGTTCCTGCCCTGATGAGCACAGGTCACTGGCGAAAGCCCTGCTCCTTGCTGGCATTTGGAAGGATATAGTTCCCATAACAGAGCTCTTGGTGGGAACTCCAGGATCAACCCTGTGTGGGGTTTTTTTTTCTTTTTCTGGTCTTAAAATTCACACAATTCTTCTGATCATCAAATTTCAATTTCTATGCATAATGGTCCCGTTATGTTCTGTTCTGGATATCTGGGCATTGATTTAACAAGTTGTTCTCAGTATCTATCTATTGATTTACATCCCACCCTGCCCCTTTCGTCTGGCTTTTCTCCTAACAGTTTTAGAACCATCCTTAAACACTTCCCAGTAAGCATGGCATGTGTGAAGTGCCGGCTCTCTGCGGGTGCAGCTGGCTTCACCGGCGGTTGTGTGTGCTTGGCTTCTTGGATAAAATAATCTGCTGAGCTATTAACCAGCGGAAGGCATCTCGCTGTTGCTATCATGCTCAGTATTTTTGCAGCGACTTCAAGTATTTCTATTAATACTATTGCTAACAATTCTGTCTTTATTCTTGCTTTGGTACTTTTTTTGTCCGTGCACAATTCGTTAATTTGTCCATGTACAAAAATAAACATTTTGTTTAGCTTGATCCACGCTCAGCAGGTGCCCACCCTCAAGGGTTAGTTCTCAGATTCCCCGTCATCATCATCATCATCGTGTCTGAGTGTTGCTCTGGCAGGAGGTGGATAAACCTTGGGACTAGCAGCTGAAGCAAAGGGCAGTTTTTATCAGATACAAATAGCGCAAAGGGAGATGTGGGCAAACCGACCTTTTTCAAATTTGCACCAAAGCTGTAGATCAGGTTCAGTTTCTGGGTAGAGGTTTGGTTTAGTTCGTTCTTAATCCAAACCTGTTTACCCATCCCTAATCCAGATCCCGTCCACTCTAGATGGCTGCCTCTGCTGCACTTACTGCCTGCAAGGAGCTTGGGAAGCCACCCCTCGAAGGTAAATGCCATCGGTGTTGCACTAACCCACAAAGATACACCTGAGGCTTCTTTCACATCACCCCCTTTAAGGACGCCTAAACAGGGGCCAGCAGCACAATGCCCAAAGCAGCCCGAAGGGAGAGGGTCAGCGGTGCTTTCTGAGCCCGCGGCTGGACGTAAGCCCGAGAGACGTGGTTTCCATCAGCCTGGAGCCGTTCGCTTCCACGTCCAGGCATCAGTAGCGCGTAGCGTGCCAAGTGGGATTTCCAGCCATCGTTTGCAGGCTCCCCAGCAAGAGCACGTGCTGTGAATGTGTTCCTTGTTCGGGAAATGTAGAATTCCTGCGTGTTCACGCTCACCGGTCCCCACTCACCCCCGTGCATGGCGAGGAATGCCGTGGCTCTCCGGCAGCCAGCTGATGCCCTGCTCCTGCACAGAGCTCTCGCGCCGTAGGCAGTGGGTGGGCGTCGGTGCAGGGCTGTGACGCGGTGTTTTCCCAACTGGATTTTAAACGGCCCAAGAATCCGTGTCTAGAAGTGTTCCATGGGGGAACGCACGTGTCCTTCCTTCCCAGCTGTTCCCTGGCGGCCGGCTCACCCAGCGCTTCGAACACGTACCCCCCGATGGGTTACATCCTGCTCTGCTTTCATGGTTGTTAGGGCAACATGCTTTTTTTGAGCAAAATTTTATTAATTTGTGCAATACAGATGGTAGAAGATGGAAAAAAAAAAAAGCTTCGTGTGTGTATCTGCCCTTTTTTTGAGTAGAAAGAAAAGTTTAAAAAAAATATAAAAAACTCAGCATGTGTTCAAGATATTACTTTCCTGGTAGCGTTGAAACTGTTGGAATTAAATGGAACCGTAACAGAGTCTCTGTTATTTGATTCATGCTGCAAATCCTTGCTTGTAGGTATTAAAAATGAACGTGTGGTCTGTGATTGTTGGGACACAGAGTTATTTGTTAAAGCACCTTTCTCTGCTGGGAGGCTTCTGTTGAAAATGTTTTAAATCTGTGGGATGTTGGAGGGTTTCTTGTTTAGCTGTGTAACGATGTTTTTAGTACCGAGTTGAAGTCTGTGAAGAGCTGGCTTGCAGGATGCTGTAAATACACATGGCTTAACTGCTAGAGAATCGTTCTGACTATAGGAGGAAATTGTTTCTGGTGCTTTTTCTGAACAATTAATATTTTCAGGTATGCAATGAAATGTTTAGATAAGAAGAGAATCAAGATGAAGCAAGGAGAAACATTAGCCTTAAATGAAAGAATTATGCTGTCTCTTGTCAGTACAGGAGTAAGTATCATTGCTTTTCTTCTTTTTTTTTTTCTTTCATTTAATATAAAAGCTGTTATATGTAATACATATCCCATCAATTCAGCTGTGTGAGATGCAAAAGTTAAACCCCTCTGGAACCTTCCCCCTGAGTCTCTCCCCCCTTGATTTTTTAAAATATTCTTATTTCAAGTATTTATCTTTGAAAGTTTTCCAAACCACTATTCTGTCTTGTAAAAAAACTTCCCTTTCTGCTATAGTTACATAATGCTTTAGTGGAATAGAAGGTGCTGTGTCAGAAAAAACCCGGTTACCCATCCGTCCTCCTTCTCCTGGGACTCTGGTAGTAGCTTATCCAGTTTTTCCATTTTGGTTTTTTTTTCCGTACTTCAGCTTAGAACCCACCAAGGTGTCCCACGTCAGTCTGCCCACCCAGCACACGGGTCTGTGTGACGTTACCGGCGTCACCGATGTGTGTGGAAAGCAGCGGGACGGGGTCACCCGGCCGGGTACCTGGGCAGTGCCCGCAGCCTCTCCTGCTCAGCTTCGGAGCAGGCTTGGAGGTGCCAGAGAACAGAGCTGGAAATCAGCTCCTATCGCCATGGTTACGTGCGATGCTGGGAAGAAGGTTAATTTTCCTCGTGACTGTTGCGGTGCATGCGTTAAACGTGCAGTTTGCAGCTCAGCGTGAGCGCATCCCCCTGCCCAGCCCGGGTGAAGCGTGGGCGGGAGGTGTGCGTGGTTCTGTCCAGGCTCGGACAGCAGGGTGTCTGCGGTGCCGGGGGGTGCCGCCTGGGCTTGCGGAACGGCGGGGAGCAACCATGGTGCTGTGCTCAGAGACGAGACCTCGTCATGCTGAGATGAGGTAGATCTGGATTTGGGTTCTGCAGTACCCAGGGGATTTTTTTTTTTTTTTTTGGTGATGCATTTAGCATGGATATGGTGCACAGGCAGCATCCTTGCTGTCATCCGTTCAGGGAACCCGTGGGTCTGGTTGGCTCCCAGTTGCATTGCTGGAGGTGCAGCAGCAGGAGCTGCCCGTGCTGGGTGGCCCTTGTCTTCTGCAAGCTTGGCTTCAAAAATGGAGCTGTGCTTGTCAGGGCTTGGAGATAAACACATGACTGTGATTGCTAAACTGTGGAGAGAAAACGTTGTGGATCAGACAAGACTTGGAACTNGTAAATACAGAACTATGGTTGCTAAACTGTGCCCTGTTACTGTGGAGAGAAAACGTCGTGGATCAGACAAGACTTGGAACTCTTCAGCCTCTCGGCAGGCACGGGAGGTGCTGTCCTGTGCAGGACGGAGCAGGAAAGCCGGGGGCAGTTCTGTCCCTAGAAGATCAGCTTCTGAGCTTTTCTTGGTACCCGTCAGATCCTTTTCCCCTGCTGTTGGAAACACCCTGGTAAGGCGAGTGCTAACCCAGAGACTAGGGAAGCTGTACATCAAGGTGTCCCCGTAGGGCTGAGCCTTTGTTCTGTTGCAAAGCTCCAGAGGAAGGACGAGGTGTTTGTTCTGGTGCCTTTCGCTGGCAGCTGCTCCCCAGGGCAGGCGAGCGCCGAGATGGAAAGTGGGAGCGTTTCCTGTGGCACGGCGCTGCATTCGCATCTGGCTCCAGCATGAGGATAGAAGGACTGGGAAGTACGTCTGTGTGCTCTCACCTGTGAAATGAACAACTGGCATCTGTCCGTCAGACTTTTCGATCGACCGTTCTCACCGAAGATAAGCTGTGGCTGGTCCAGAAGTGTCTGGAGCGTGGAGAGCCAGTGGGGTGAGGTGCTGCAGAAGAGACTGGGCAAGAAATCGAGGCGAAGGAGTGACAATTGTCCTGCTCACATCAATTTGTGACTCTGTTGCTCCAGTACCCAATGTGAATTTTTGTGTCTTAGCAATTCGAGAAGAAAATTGCCCCCAAGGCTGCTGGTGGTGGAGCTCGTTTCCTTACCCGGCAGCGCCTGGAGAGTCATTCAGCAACAGAAAAGCAGGACCAGCCATCTGGGGTTTGCATTGAGGGTTATCAGCTCACTGGAGTGTAATTTCTTTTAGATTCTCAGAAATTGGAGAGTTTGAAAAGAGAGATTCTGCACAAAATGCTGCCCGTTCGGGTTGGGTACACGTCTGTCGGCGCAGGAGGTGCTGCAGCATTTGCACAGTGCAGAATTGAATAGGTTTGGAAGCGATGGAATAAGATAATTCATCTCATTCCTGACACGAGCTGTTGGGTCTGAACGGCGCGTGCCGGCCCCACCGCCAGGGTCTGTGTGCTGCCCGAACAAATGGACCGGGGAAGTTCATCACGGTGCAATTAGTCGTTTAACGGGGAATCCAGATGTCTCTGCAAAACGCAATAGCAGCTGTGCGGACTGCACACACGTTTGTGTCATCATTTTCCTTAATCCACCCAGAATCTGGCATTCGCAGCTACGGCTTGAGTAGGGAGCTCCCACGCTTGCGTTTGGTGTGGCCCCGTTGTGACAATGGCTTTTCCTGGTCACGGTTCGGATCAGCGCGGCACGGAAATCCGACAGAGCCCTCCGCAGAGCACGGGGAGCTGCGTGGCTTGGCCGAGTTCTGCAAACTGGGGGCTCTGCGGTGCCCGGGGGCTCTGTCGGTACCTTTGCTTTGTCACCGACGGTGCAGCATTGCTGTTTCCTCTTCTGCAAGGAACAAGCCTCATCTTCCTCTCTTACCATGATGCTCAGTCTGGAGGCTGGAAATGCATTTTGAAGATAGCCTAGCAGGGAAAATATATTACTTTCTATTAAAAGAAAAAAGAAGATTTATTTTCTGTAGTAGCCAATATTTGCCTGACGTTGCAAACCTGGCCCGTTGCAATCCCCAGACCCCCGCTGCTGACGGGCTGTCCTGCAGCCGGCTGCCCCGGAGGCTCTCTGGGAAGGAAGGGGTTGTTGCAGAAATCTTTTCCTGGCGGGCAGGAGGTGCTCCGCAGGCTGTGGCAGGACCGGGGCCCTTGCAGGGCTGTGGCTCCTCTGCTGTGTCTGCTGGTTCCCTCCTCCTGGAAAAAAAAAAAACCACGGGGCGGATGAGCTTATTCAGCCCTTTTTGAGATAATTTGACTAATGCCTGAGTTCAGGATTCCCTCCAAGGGATGATGAACCACAGCAGAAGTGGTCAGGCTGAACAATAAACATCTGAGACCAACAATCGAGTATTTTTTTTTCTGAGAAGAACAGGTATGCAGCGCTGACGCCTTTTTCACCTTCTTGCCGTCATTCCCACCGCCGTGCTCTACAGCCGAGCGCTTGGCTACGGGAAAGAGTCGGAATCGAAGGTTTCCTTTGAAATTCGTGCTGGTATCTTTAAAATATGACTTTTTTTAATAGTTATTCTATTTTTTTTTTCCTTCCACATGACTTATTACCAGAAATTTGTCCTCTGCAATTTTTTTTTTGGACTTAATCCAGGATTGTTTAGATGCTAGGAGCTGTTTCCAAGCTATTCTGAATTCACACGTTGTCGTCATACTGTTGCTTCTTTTTTTCAGAGCAGGAGCTTGGCTGCCAAGAAGTGTTACTCTCTTGGGAAATTTGCTTTATTGCTTCATGTTTCATTTTTTTTAAAAATACCTGTAGGGTTTTAAAAATTTTTATCCTGGAAAATACTCTTTTGCGGTGGTTTTTGTGTCACAAGAACGTGGCAGGGCTACAATTTATTCTCTCAGTTAGACAGAGAGAGGGCAGTGATTGAATTAGGAAGGCGTGCACAACAATGAGTTGTGCATCACATTTACCCTTGCAGAATTCTTCTACAAAACGAGATCCAGAAAAACACAGGCGTGCCGTGTTCTGGTGGATAAACTCACTTATTTTTCTATGTGTGGAGTTTGGATTCTGACACTAAATCCTCCTGGGTAAGGTGTTGGGTGGCTGGCATGGGGACACCGCTGCATTGCCCCGTTGATGCAGAAGATGAATTTAATGATTCTGCTGAAGCTTTTGTCCTGAAGTGAAGCGGTAACGGCGGCGGTCCGCAGTTGGGAGCAATACAGGTTTGTAACGAGAGGCAGTGTCCCTGGTCAGATGCCGCACGGCCTCGCCTGTGGTCCCCTTGCTTCTGGGACCGTTCAGCAATTGGGACATTTTCCCTGCTCTGCAGAGCTGCAATTAGCGTTTGCACAGAAAATGGTCAGGTACAGCTGGGTTTGAACAGGGAATCACAGCCGAGGATCGAAAACTTCCCATTTCAACCTTGCATGGTTCAGGAGGAGGAACCCACTCGGTCTGTCCTGCCCCGATGATGAGGATGGTGTCACCGTTCCCGTCCCGTTCTGAGCCTGGTCCAGCTGCCCGCTCTCCACCCAAGGACACCTTGTTTTGCAGCTTCTGAACCGGGAAGGGAACCGGTTCCTGTTGTGGATTCCCGGAGCTTTCACTGTCAGCGCTGCGATAATTAACACGTTGTTTGAGTCACGTTAGGTCACCTTCGTGCTTCCTGCGCCATGTCCTGCCTCCTCAGCAGTTAACCTCCTCTCCCTCTCAGCCTCCCTGCGCCCATCGCTCTTTTTCTGGCTGTATTTTTTTCCAGCTGTATTTTTTTCCAGCTGTATTTTTTCCAGCTGTATTTTTTTCCGGCTATATTTTTTCCAGCTGTATTTTTTCCCAGCTGTATTTTTTTCCAGCTGCTTGTCCTAAACATCTGTATGAATCAGTGCGTCGGGAGCGAGGAGTGTACTCCATCCCTGCGCCCGGCGGCTCTGCAGGGACCTTCCCAGATCTGCACCCCGCAGATTTCTGTTCTGGGCTTTGCATGATCCAGACCTTGCTGTTCTTGCTTCCCGGGCGGTGCGTATGCTTCGGAGCCGCGACTTCCTTCCCAGCCTGTTCCTGTTCCTTTCAACCGGTGCTTGCACGCGCTGCCGGGGAGCTGCAGGACGCTCGCTGTCGGGTTCTGCAGCTCCGCAGCGGGGACAGGGTCACCAGGGCGGCTGCCTCTCACGGGCAGGTGAGGACAAAACCATCTTTCCTTTGGGATTTTGTACGTGGTGTGACTGAGGCTCTCGGTCGGCGTCCCGACAGCAGGACGTTCGCCGGGCAGTCGTGGGAAGCAGCGTGTGCCCTTCGCCCTGCGCGAGAACAGCTTTGTGCTGTTCTGAGCCGGCCGGGAGCTCGTTGGCTTCAATGGATCTTTCGTGTGAGTCTAGTGCAGGCTCAGGTAAATATTTTTATAATCTGCTGTAGCTGGAAGTCTTTAGAAGGCACCTGTAGCGATGCTGCCTGCAGTTTGTAAGCCTTTGGCTTGTTGTTGCTTTTTTTATTGAAGTGAGACAGCAAAATCCCAAATCTCTAAACAGGGAAACATCAGAGGACGTAGATTAGTGCACAGATTGGTTTAGGAAATTATTATTCATATTGGCAAATGTAATAGGAAAAGTATCACGTGTATTTTCTAGTACTTTGCTTGTCATCTGAGATAATTCTTTGCTCCTTCCCTCCTAGGACTGTCCGTTCATAGTGTGTATGACCTATGCCTTCCACACCCCCGACAAACTCTGTTTCATTCTGGACCTGATGAACGGTAAGCAAGGCTCGTGCGTGATGGGATTATTCCAGAGATTTTGGCAGAAGGACTTGCTGAGATCATAAAGAGAATGAGGGAAAAATCATCTGGGGGTGAAGCATTGGCAGTGAGTTCATCCAGAGCAGGGAATGGGTAGGAATTGATTGAAAAATCCCCGATACCTGATCACATTGACATAAAATAAAGGGATCAAAAGGCCTGCTAGGCTGGGAGCTGGAGGAAACGATGGACGTGAGGAGAGCAGGGACCCAGCTTTCAGAATAAAACCCCAAGGGCTGCTCTGCAAAGGAAACAGGTGGGGGAGGCATTCCTCAAAGGGGGGAAATCAGCAAAAAGCCTTTACGTGGACACACAGAAAGTGGCAGAGTTAAGGGAGAAGATACTGCAGTGCCTGGGTGTGCTGGGGATGCTCGGCTCTGACCGGTCCCTTGGTGAGCACCTGGAGATGCTGGAGCACATGGGCACGTGCTGTGCTGCGAAGCTGGAATTCTCATCAAGGAATAGAGCTCATGTCCTGTAACATGGACTGGCTGTGGTGGTTTACAAGTGAAGATTCTCATTGCAATCTAAGCTGTAGAGGTCACATTCAGGTGGCTGGTTGATTATTTTAAATCTGTAGCTTCAGAAACCCTTTCCCAGGGAAATGCCCAGTTTGATGTGTTGTCGAGGTGGATTAGCTCGGAATGAGACTGTGTTCTGCCTGTTCTTTGATTGGGAAGGTGTGAGAACATCCCCAGCAGGAGTGTGTGAATATTTTGTCCCAGCTGACCTCTCGGGGTCCCTCCAGCCTGCTCTAGATGCTAATTTACCCACTTCTCCAGAGCAGATTCTGCTGCGTTTCGCTTGCTGGGGAAATCCTTCCCGTTAGGACTCGGATGCTGGATGAGTCACTGGATGCAAATGTGTGTGAACTGAATGTGTTTATAAAATGGAGTTTCAGATTGCTCTCGTTTATTTGTTAACTTTCTCAGGTATTTTGTCATCACGTGTGCTTGCAGA
>VZTO01021659.1:21708-39713 GCA_013400615.1 Syrrhaptes paradoxus
GCTGTATTTTTTCCAGCTGTATTTTTTTCCGGCTATATTTTTTCCAGCTGTATTTTTTCCCAGCTGTATTTTTTTCCAGCTGCTTGTCCTAAACATCTGTATGAATCAGTGCGTCGGGAGCGAGGAGTGTACTCCATCCCTGCGCCCGGCGGCTCTGCAGGGACCTTCCCAGATCTGCACCCCGCAGATTTCTGTTCTGGGCTTTGCATGATCCAGACCTTGCTGTTCTTGTTTCCCGTGCGGTGCGTACACCTCAGAGCCACGACTTCCTTCCCAGCCTGTTCCTGTTCCTTTCAACCGGTGCTTGCACGCGCTGCCGGGGAGCTGCAGGACGCTCGCTGTCGGGTTCTGCAGCTCCGCAGCGGGGACAGGGTCACCAGGGCGGCTGCCTCTCACGGGCAGGTGAGGACAAAACCATCTTTCCTTCGGGATTTTGTACGTGGTGTGACCGAGGCTCTCGGTCGGCGTCCCGACAGCAGGACGTTCGCCGGGCAGTCGTGGGAAGCAGCGCGTGCCCTTCGCCCCGCGTGGGAACAGCTTTGTGCTGTTCTGAGCCAGCCAGGAGCTCGTTGGCTTCAACGGATCTTTAGTGTGAGTTCAGTGCAGACTCGGGTAAATATTTTTATAATCTGCTGTGGCTGGAAGTCTTTAGAAGGCACCTGTAGCGATGCTGCCTGCAGTTTGTAAGCCTTTGGCTTGTCATTGCTTTTTTTATTGAAGTGAGACAGCAAAACCGAGATCTCTAAACAGGGAAACATCAGAGGACGTAGATTAGTACACAGACTGGTTTAGGAAATTAATATTCATATTGGCAAATGTAATAGGAAAAATATCACGTGTGTTTTCGAGTACTTTGCTTGTCATCTGAGATGATTCTGTGCTCGTTCCCTCCTAGGACTGTCCGTTCATAGTGTGTATGACCTATGCCTTCCACACCCCCGACAAACTCTGTTTCATTCTGGACCTGATGAACGGTAAGCAAGGCTCGTGCGTGATGGGAATATTCCAGAGATTTTGGCAGAAGGACTTGCTGAGATCATAAAGAGAATGAGGGAAAAATCATCTGGGGGTGA
The DNA here is from genome assembly GCA_013400615.1 of Syrrhaptes paradoxus. Taxonomy (NCBI): domain Eukaryota; kingdom Metazoa; phylum Chordata; class Aves; order Pterocliformes; family Pteroclidae; genus Syrrhaptes; species Syrrhaptes paradoxus. The sequence goes on from VZTO01021659.1 coordinate 22,782, forward strand.
AGCATTGGCAGTGAATTCATCCAGAGCAGGGAATGGGTAGGAATTGATTGAAAAATCCCCGATACCTGATAACATTGACATAAAATAAAGGGATCAAAAGGCCTGTTAGGCTGGGAGCTGGAGGAAACGATGGACGTGAGGAGAGCAGGGACCCAGCTTTCAGAATAAAACCCCAAGGGCTGCTCTGCAAAGGAAACAGGTGGGGGAGGCATTCCTCAAAGGGGGGAAATCAGCAAAAAGCCTTTATGTGGACACAGAGAGAGAAAGTGGCAGAGTTAAGGGAGAAGATACTGCAGTGCCTGGGTGTGCTGGGGATGCTCGGCTCTGACCGGTCCCATGGTGAGCACCTGGAGATGCTGGAGCACATGGGCACGTGCTGTGCTGCGAAGCTGGAATTCTCATTGAGGAATAGAGCTCGTGTCCTGTAACAGACTGGCTGTGGTGTTCTGCAGGTGAAGATTCTCATTGCAGTCTAAGCTGTAGAGGTCACATTCAGGTGGCTGGTTGATTATTTTAAATCTGAAGCTTGATCAGAAACCCTTTCCCAGGGAAATGCCCAGTTTGATGTGTTGTCGAGGTGGATTAGCTCGGAATGAGACTGTTCTGCCTGTTCTTTGATTGGGAAGGTGTGAGAACATCCCCAGCAGGAGTGTGTGAATATTTTGTCCCAGCTGACCTCTCGGGGTCCCTCCAGCCTGCTCTAGATGCTAATTTACCCACTTCTCCAGAGCCGATTCTGCTGCGTTTCGCTTGCTGGGGAAATCCTTCCCGTTAGGACTCGGATGCTGGATGAGTCACTGGATGCAAACGTGTATGAACTGAATGTGTTTATAAAATGGAGTTTCAGATTGCTCTCGTTTATTTGTTAACTTTCTCAGGTATTTTGTCATCACGTGTGCTTGCAGACTGTGTGTCTGGGTTCCCGCGTGCTCCGCGGGTTGCACACACCGACACGGGCTCTGCTGATCCCCCCACGTCCCACTCTGCCTGTGGGACAAGGTTTCACTGTGCTTTTAATCACATCTCAATTCTTCTGATTTTAGGAGGAGATTTGCACTACNGCGTATGTCTGGGTTCCCGCGTGCTCCACGGGTTACACGCACCGACACGGGCTCTGCGTGGGGCAAGGGTGCACTGTGCTTTTAATCCCATCTCAATCCTTCTAATTTTAGGAGGAGATTTGCACTACCACCTCTCCCAGCACGGAGTGTTTTCCGAAAAAGAAATGAGGTTTTATGCTACTGAAATCATCCTGGGGTTAGAGCACATGCACAATCGCTTCGTCGTGTACAGAGACCTGAAGGTAATCCTTAACGCGGGGACTGTTCGCTGGGCGGTTGGTAGATAGCAGCAAACGATCCCGGGGAAGAATTCAGCAGAAAGCAGAGAGTGAGGATGGCAGGTGAAGGATGTAAGAGCCACACACAGACCCTTCTGTGAAGGAACCAAAAGCAATGGGGATTTGAGGCCAAAATGGATTTATTCTGTTTTGTGCTTTNAAGGATACCAAGCAGTAACCTGTCTGTCTCTGTGCTTTCTAGCCTGCTAATATCTTGTTGGATGAACACGGGCACGTGAGGATATCAGACCTTGGGCTGGCTTGTGATTTTTCCAAAAAGAAGCCACATGCTAGTGTGTAAGTATTAACGTGTGGAGCTTTGCTGCCCGTGCCGTCACCGCTGAAGAAGTCCTTTATGTGTCTGTATGATCCAGCTTTGCCTGGAGGAGGAATACCACACTTAGGTGGGACAGGCTTGCGGTATAGCCCAGCTGAGCTGGATGCTCTCCCGAGGATTTCGAGTCTCTCTCTGTCTCCCTGCGCCGTTGCGGCAGCTGATGTGTGGGCATGGCTGGGAGGTGACACATTATTTCGAGATGATTCACTGTTCGAAGATAAGAATCTGAGTTCAAGTACCAGATTGTTTTAATTGTCCTAAATGGATAATTAAATATTCTGAAACTGACTGAAAAACAGGGTTTATCGTGCCTTTCTCTTTCTGGATCTGTGTAGAACTGGAGGCAGGTTGCGTTCCTTCCTGCCTCTTGGCTTCAGGTTGTTTCTGGGACCTGAATTTCTTGGGTTACGTGTGGATCCACATCGTACCTGCCACGTTGTATTCTGAGGTCCCCATTTGCCCTGATTTAGTCTCTGAATTTATGCAAAAAGCGAAGCTTCATCCTGTCATAATCTAAAAGATTTGCAATTCAGTAACTCCTCGAAAAAGCTCGTTATGTTCCCGTTACACCGCGGGTACGAGCAGCGCGTGGTGCTGGTGGTGAGCAGCGCTGGGTGCTGGGGGAAGTCTCCTGTTCGGGCGGTAGCTGGGAGGAGATGCTGGAGCACATCGAGCGAGGACCATCCCGCTCCGCTCGCCCCGTTCGGGGCGGTGGGTAAGAGCAGGGCTGGGTCTCGCAGCGACCGGGGAGTGTCAGGAGCCCTGCCTGTGTCCTGGTGTCTGTCCTTCCTGCAAGCCCAGGGGACAGTACGCAGCTCTTCCATCTCTCTTTTATATCCCGCTCTTGGACAGGAGCTGCCTGCTGACCCTGCTGCTGCTTCTGGCAAATCTTGCTGCAGCTGCTCCAGTTTCCCTCCTCGTTTCTGTTATTCTGTTGTTTCTGTTTTAAGGTATTTCCTCAGCAGATACACGCCAACAGAAAGGGTGTGTGCATGTGTGTGGCTAAAGAAAAAGCAAAATTAAATCGTGTTTAAAATGAATTCCCTTTAAATTAGGCTAGCTTCTTGAGAAAACACTGTTTTTTAAATTATTTTCCCCAATGATAGTTCTGGTTGTCATGAAGATTTTGTCCCTTTCTGCTTCCCAGAGGTACCCACGGGTACATGGCTCCAGAGGTGCTCCAGAAGGGAACCGCGTACGACAGCAGCGCGGACTGGTTCTCGCTGGGCTGCATGCTTTTCAAACTGCTGCGGGGGTGAGTGACGCTGCGTGTCCCAGGGAGGCTGCTCAGAGCCTTTCTGTTCGAGTGTGTGAGGCTGGGCGTTAGCCTCGTACTCCTGCCTTAAAAGCAGTACCCTGGAAGCCCTTCTCTGCCCGTCAGAGCCGCTCATCAGCAATGTTTCTGAGCATAAAAGGGAAATCACTCTTGAGTAGCAGGTCCCCAGCTGAAACAAGCTAATGGCAAGACAAATGCTTTGTAATAGCTGATTAATGTATTGGTGAGTAAATAATGTTTTCATTTTGGAAATATCAGTCCCTCAAGGTTTTGAAGAAAACTAAGAAATGGGGAATATATCGTAAATCTAATTAAAAAATCTCCTGCTAAGATGTTTCTGCTCCCTTTCGTGCTGTTGTGGAAGTGCTGCGTGGTAAATCTGCACAATTCTGGGGTCTTCTGTAGCTAAAAGGAAAAATTCAAACTCAAACCCCAATTATAAAGCAGGCAAGGGACAAAGATGATCATTTGCCAGATGTTACCAGATATCTTCCCAGTCACTAGTGCTGCGGTGTCCGTGCTTATCCTCTGTTCCGTCTGCTTGCTTTAAGACCTCACTTGGTTCTTCCCGCGCAGGTGGGTGGTGGGCTCTGGAGGCAATGCTCGGTCTCCGTGCCTGGGTCGGTGGTTTTCGGTGCCTGTGCTGGGATAGCTGCGCAGGGCTTGTCAGACGGAACTGTTCTGGTTTGGGTTTTGGGAGACAGACACAATTGCTGAGGGATTGAAACACCCTCTTTAAGGCTGGGTCAGTGCATTTAGCAATGAACTCCCCTCTGCGTGCCCTGACACACGGTGACTAGATGAGATTTCCCCAAGTTTGATGATCCTCAGGGATGCCTGTCTGTAGTCACGGAAGAAATTGGAAGGTTGCTTTTCTCCGAGTTTGGTTTTGATGTCCACCACGTGCAATTGTACTGAAGACGGAAAGGATGAACTTTCTTGCAAAGTGATGCAGCTCTTTGTAGTAAGAAAAGAAAAGATAAAGAAAAGGAAAAGAAAAGAAAAGAAAAATATGTAGGAGCTCAAACATGGATATTTTGGAGGTAGCTGGTACCCACAGTAGGCTGGTGGCTGAAATCTCACTTTTCATTGTAAACACTGAACGTCCTACTGCTTGTGTTAGCGTTGTGCAGGGTGGGGTGGAGGAGTGGGACTGAAAGGATGCGACCCTCTTGGGGCTGCCGCAGCTGGAATAACCGATGTGTTCTGGCTTTACGTTTATTCGTGTGTTTTGTTGTTTCCACAGGCACAGTCCTTTCAGACAGCACAAAACCAAAGACAAGCATGAGATCGACCGGATGACGCTCACGGTGGTAAGGATCCTGGTGCCGGTTGGGGTTCCGTTCCTCTTGTTCACTGACCTCCCGTGTCCTCTGAAAACCGGAGCCGTGCAGCCTGCTTTCGGGGAAAGCTGTATTCACACATGAGGAGTCGTTTGCAAACACTGTCGGAGCAAAGCTGCTCCCCTGCCTGGGGCAGAAGGTCCCACTGCTTCTGTAATTGTCTCTTTTTGTGCTTTTCGTCCACAGAACGTGGAGCTACCGGACTCATTCTCTCCTGAACTGAAGTCCCTTTTGGAAGGGCTCCTGCAAAGGGATGTCAGCAAGAGGCTTGGATGCCAAGGAAGAAGGTAGGTGGTGTCTTCTCCTCGGACCGCTGCCTTCAAACATTTCCACATCCCTGTAAATGAATGAAATGATTTCAAGTAAAAACCTGCTTCCTGTTGTGTTGATTTTGATTTTGGGAAGAGAACATTAAAAAGTGCTGTTGCGTGGAATTACGTTGGGGCTTCCTTTGGCTTGGACAGATTTTTGGACAATTTATTTCTAAAATAAATAACTGTTGGGGATCCCGTGGCAGCGGGCGATAATCGCTGCCCAGCTGAGACCGGGGCTCTCTTTCCCGTGAGACAAGGGGCAGCTTTTTATCGTGGATCCCTTCGTGGTAATCTCCTGAGACTGCTCTTCAGCCTGTCGAGAGGAGATGCTTATTTTGCCATAAAATATCTGTAAAATCAAGTGGAGTGGAGCAAGCTTGTTCCTTAGGAGTGGTGCCTGGGCTCTGGCAGCAGAGTGCTGTTTGCTGGCTGGGGTGCTCTGGATTTCCCAGAGTTTCCATGGGAAAGCCTGCTCTGCTGTCTTTGTTTAGGAAGACCTTTATTTCTTAGCAAAAAGAGCATTTTACCGATGTTTTCAAGGGATAGAAATGTGACCTTTGAAGGCTTTATGCTTCTCAAACACATCTGAGGAGCCCTTTCGTTTTGTTGACTTCAGTTGCTTTTATTTTGCAGCGCGCAGGAAGTCAAGGAACATCCTTTCTTCAAAGGCATTGACTGGCAGCAGGTCTATTTACAAAAGGTAAAGGACTGAGACAGTAACCTTAGCTTGCTTGGTAAAGCAGGAAAAGGAAAATAAACCCCAACAGGGAATAGACAGAAAATTTCCAGGGTCCAGTCCCCAGCACGTGTGCTCCGTGGAGGACTGTGGACGGAAGCTGCTGTTTATTCCTTCCTGCGAGCCTCCCCGATGGCCAGCACTGAATTACTGCCTTCCCGGGGCCAGATGGCTGCAGGATTTCTCCGTTCAGCTGTCTCGGAGCTGTACGGTGTTTTCCCTGAATTTTTGAGGACCGTTGCTTAACGGAGCGGAGAACTTCTTTGCACTGAAGTTCCATTTCAAGGGCTGTGCTTTTGCACAGCCCTGTGTAGTTTGTGCAAAAAATAAATATTTACAGAATGCAGGATTTAAATAATGCCCGTTAATTAGTCTTTAATTGTGCTGGTTTTAATTTCTAGTATCCTCCACCACTGATTCCTCCCCGGGGAGAGGTGAACGCAGCAGACGCCTTTGACATCGGGTCATTTGATGAAGAGGACACGAAAGGCATTAAGGTATTGGGCTTTCGGGGCGGGCAGGGAACGGCGCTGTGGCTGCTGGGCTTGGCTTTTGGGGTGTGCATGCCATTCCTCTGCTTCAGGGGTACTCAGTGTGCAAGGAACTGCTTTCAGGGTTGGAAACTTAACCCGTGCTGTTACGAAGAGGTCTTGTTGGCTGGTTGGTTGTAGCTTGGCAAGTCCTTATGTTTTATAGATTGAATGAAATTGACCCTCCTATGGAAAGTTTTATATGGTAACGCAAATATTTCAAATGGTCAGACAGCTTTTTTGGGAAATCTTTAGATTTTTCAAGATTGCTTAGTGGTTTGTAGTTTTTAAAATCGTGATTTGTTTCTGGATAAGTTGAACTGAACCTTGTTTGAATAGTGTTGTCTCATGGTCAGAGTGCAGTGGAAAACTCCAAAATGACAACTTTGACAGAAGCAACTTCATGAGTGAGAAAAGTGATAAACTTGTGGGTATCCAAAATCTGATGAAAATGAGAGAAGTTAAAGCTGGATGGAGGCGATGTGACGGACCCGGAGTATCCATCCCCTCTTCCTGAGCCTCCCTGGCACTGTGGGACAGTTGGTGAATCGGGGCTTGCCTCGGCTCTGTCCTGTTCATTATTTTTTGCCTCGACTCTGTCCCGTTCATTATTTTTTGCCTCGGCTCTGTCCTGTTCATTATTTTTTGCCTTGGCTCTGTCCTGTTCATTATTTTTTGCCTTGGCTCTGTCCTGTTCATTATTTTTTTCATGCATTTCTTCGGTAGATCAAACTTTATTCTTGTTATTGCAGAAGTGAGTCAGGAGAGAAGCTAATTGCTTTAAACTTTACAAGCAAGAAACCACGTTAAGTACTCACTGTGCCTGGGGAGGAGCTTGTCTGTCAGTGTCACCTGCTGCAATTACAGAAGTTGGCACAGGGAAGATTTTAAATGCAGAGAACTCGAGATGGTCTTTATCCCAGAAAACTCCCCATCCTCCGTGTCGGTGGCAGTCCAGCAGGATCCCAGGTTCCTGCGCTCTGGAATGCCGTGGTTCGCGGGAACGTTTCCCAAGGAGAAGCCAGGTTATTTTGTTTATCGAGGGGGTCGGATATTCTCAGCCAGGCCAGATCCCTGCCCTGAAATCTGCCATCAGGCTGCCCATCGGATAACTGTTCTTCCTCGTGAGTTGGGGGGGATCGTGTCCAGCTGCTGCGCTTTCTCCGGGCTGTCAGAGGCTTTTCCAGGGACTGGATAATCCCTGCCTCTGAGTCAGCTGCAGCCCGAGCTGCCCTGAGGGTGCCAGGAGCTGTCTCAGCCCTGTTCTGAGCGCCGGGCTCTCCTCCCCTGCCCCAGGGGATTAGGTTCGTGCTGCACAGTGTCCTGTGACACCCAGAGGGACACCCAGAGGGACACGTGCTCTTTGGGCGGTGGTGGATGCCCTGGCTCTCCCCGCTTGCTCCGATGCCCTGAGGGGTCCCTGCAAGCCACGTCCAGCTGTGCTGCAGCTGCAGATCTCCGGGAGGGAGCAGACTGCCTTCTGACGGGCAGAGGATGCCTTTGTCTTGCTCTCGGGAAGGAAGATGTGGTTTCTCTTCCGACTGACAAGCTGAAGCAGCCGAGGGGTGGCTGTAAGAGCGTTTAAACGCATCCCCAGTGAAACCTTCAGCAATGTCACAGGGAAACATTGATTGCTTTGCACGCTGCGTCGAAACGCCTGCTGGCCAAACCCAGGGTATCGCTGTCAAGCAGCAGCCGGTCCTTCCTCAGATCCGGGAATTTTCGTTTCCTTCAGTGCAGTTCAGTGCTGTAGCTGAGGATTGGGGAGGAAGGAATCTCTCCAGCAGGAGAGCTGGGGTCTGCAGCATGCTCTGCTGAGTGGTGCAGGTGGGTTATTAAAAATGTAAAATTAAGCCACGGAAAGCATCCTTGTGGAAAAGGTTATCTTGCCATTTATTCATGGAATTGTTGTGCTGAGAAAGTTTTCAACACAATGAGAGGTTTTGTTAACACTGACTATGCCACAAAGTGAAGAACACCGCTGCTTACATTTAATTGTTTAAATTATGAGACAATACTGAGTAAGGCTTTTAGAGCTATGAAACAAATCACGCTTTGAAGGAGTGGCCTGTTCTCTGTATGTAAATGAATTTGCTTAAATTATTATCTGTGTTTTCTTTTGTTTGCACCTGTTCTGGTAAGGTTAGAGTTCAATATACCTTTTAAAATAATGCTGTTATGGGGGTAACTGTTGACTGTTGGGTATAAGAACAGTAAAAGTTATTAAAATGTTGGGGTTTTCTGTTGTTTTTCTCTTGCAAGTTGCTTGATAGTGACCAGGAGTTGTATAAGAACTTCCCTCTGGTAATCTCGGAGCGCTGGCAGCAAGAAGTAGCAGAAACTGTCTATGACGCAGTGAATGCAGACACTGATAAAGTTGAGGCCAGAAAAAGGGCTAAAAATAAGCAGCTTGGCCACGAGGAAGGTAACTGTCAAATACACTTCTCTCCATCTTTTGCTGGTAGATGGTAATTCCTGTGTTTGAAGCTCCACGCGACAGCCTCTCGTGTCGCTGTCACCCACCGGTGACTGCAGGGACTTGTTTGGTCCATGTCGTGTTCTTAAGGCGTTTGTGAATGTTCTGGAATGCTGCACGCTGACGTGATGTTTTGGAAAATCTTTTGTGCTCTCTCTTAAAGCCGATCCTGTACAGCTGTTCACCGGTTCTGTTTGTGGTGTGAGCCTGGAAAAGAGTGTGTGGGGTTTGCTTTCCTGGCAGAGGACAGAGGAGGTCCTGGGCAGCAAACTTCATTTGTTTGCACGAGGATGTTGTGTCGCAAACTCAGAATTTGGGTAGCAGTGTGCGATGCTTTCCATAGCTCATAAGAGACTTTCTTAGGAGCCAAGTCCTGCTGATGCAGCCGCACCAGCCGGTGCAATTGGGGCAGAACAGCCCTACTGCCAGCCTGGGGAGCGCACGCAGAATCACGCTGTCTGGGGACCGTGTCCGCTCCCATCCCAGCGCGTTTGCAGGATGCTTTCAGGCAGCCCCCCGTCCCGCGTGCCGACGTCTCCTCTCGTTACAGATTACGCGCTGGGGAAGGACTGCATCATGCACGGGTACATGCTGAAGCTGGGGAACCCCTTCTTGACCCAGTGGCAGCGTCGTTACTTTTACCTCTTCCCAAACCGACTTGAATGGCGAGGAGAAGGAGAGTCTCGGGTAAGTGTCTAGAGAGCGGCAGCTTCCAGGGGCACGAGAGGCAGGTGGGTGTTGGGGCAGAGCTGGGAGCTGGTGCTCGGGATCAGCTCCCGGGGTGCAGGGCTGTGGCCGGGGGAATGCCCGCTGGCTCTCAGCAGCTTCCTCGAGTGTCTCTGCAGTTCTTGGGGAGCTGCTCTGCACAGAGGAAACATGACGTTGACTCGAGGAACCTGTTTACTTTGCTTTGTTTTGTTTTTAAAGGCGTTTGTTAGTTCACGGTGTTGTTTTTCATTTAGGACCGCTGGACTATTTATACAAAAAAACATAAACTGGTAAGGTCATAGATGCTATAGCATTTTGTTTCAAAGGAAATGCTATAGTAGCTTTAGTTTAGTCCAGCTGTGCCCATGTGCTAGGCAGATCATTTGTCTATTTAGTTCAGTGAGGTTCTGGGATTTCGAAACGTTGTTCTCCTCTTACAGTCTGTGGGGAAAGCTTTCTGCAAACTGTTGTGTGTGTTTGCTTCTCTGTAAGTATCTGGTGCTTAAATATCCCCCGTCAGCTCCTGGAAACGGTCAGGTTGCCTTTTTTATAACAGCAGTAATCCTTGGAAAATTATAAAATTAAATGCAACTCTCTCTCGAGGGGAAATAGCGAATATTTTGTTTGTAGACACACCTCTTGGTAGATTCTTATTTCATGCTGTCACTGCTGGCTTTCTTCACTTGTATTTTGTTGTCTCTGTTGAAGCAACCAAGCCCCTCGCTAAGTATCTCTCTTACCTTAGAGTCTATCTTTAGTTCATGACCCAGCCTTCAGAAATAAAGAAATGTTTGTGTGATGACTGTCAACGCTCATAACTTGATTCATGTGGGTAGTCCAGGGAAAATGGGTGAGAGGTTTTTTCTGAATCATCTCTCTGCTTTATTTTTGCGAACGCTGCAGCAAAACCTGCTGACGATGGAACAAATAGTGTCTGTGGAAGAAACGCAAATTAAAGATAAGAAATGCATCTTGCTGCGAATTAAAGGAGGGAAACAGTTTGTCCTGCAGTGCGAGGTGAGACGCTTGCTTTCCCACAGCTGTTAATCGCGTTGCTTTGCACTCGATAAAGCGATGGAAGAGTTTCTCAGGGCCTCGTGTACTCTGTGAAGCAAAGGTGAACCTGAGCAAAACTGGGAAGTTTTGATCACGCTTGGATTTTGGATGCTGTGCCGGTTTCTGCCGCTGATTTCTGTAGCGTTTGGGCCAAAAGGAGTTCAGTTTAATAAACAGCTAAAAACTTCACAACCCCCAGCCTGCCTGGGCTGCGGGGGCCGTGCTGGCACGTGTGTCGCTGCAGCGAGGTCGTGGGAGGTGATGTGTTTGCGAGGGAGGAGGTGCCCAAGTCCCATCACGTCTGTCCGCCCGCAGCCGCTGCCCTGCCCGGCGCTGGCGGGGTGACGGAGGAGCAAGGGCTCTGCGCCTTTTCCCGACACAAAGGTGCTCATTCCTTTGGAGAATGAGTTGCTTGAAGGTGCTGTCTAAGGGAGGAGACGCTATTAGCAGTTGACTATGAGGTGGCAAACTCCATCTGTATCTCTTTCAGAGCGACCCAGAGTTTGTTCAGTGGAAAAAAGAGCTGACGGAAGCTTTTACCGAGGCACAGAGGTTGCTGCGTCGGGCTCCGAAGTTCCTCAATAAATCCCGCTCAACGGTCGTGGAGCTTTCGAAACCACCGCTCAGCCACAGGAACAGCAACGGTCTGTAGGATGGACGGCAAACCGCTCGCCTCGGGAAAGCTGCTTGGTGACCGTGTCGCGTTTCACAGCATCCTTACGAGTGACTTTGTGCGATCCTGGGCGCGGGACGTGCTTACGAGAGGAGGAATTCGATGTTTACAGCGTGGGATAACGTCAGAACTCTGGAGGTGGTGAAGGCTGGGACCACGGCAAGCGGATTGATGCTCCCTGCGGCGGCGGGGATCCCCCAGCGCGGAGGCTGCAGGATGCTCCCGCGCGCCCGGCGCCGGCCGGACCCTGCTCCGTTGCTCCAGAACTACTGATGGCAGGAAGATGCTGTTTCCTCTGCAATACCCCCGTTTGGTGCGTACCGAGCCTGGAACGGTTCCTGCGGGCGATACCGACGGAGCCCCGGGCTGGGGCAGGAGCTGCAGGCTTGCCGTGTTGGATAACCTTTGCTGTCGTGTTGCCGTGTCCTCTCCGACCATTACTGCTGACCTGACGATGCCCCTTCTCCATACTGCTGATGATCAACAGTGTGACTCTTATGCACTTCAGAGTACTGAATTCTAACTGTCCTGTGGTTTAAATGTTGTTGCTACTTCATGGAAACATTGAACTCGAGTTACTCACTTGGTTTGTTGTACTCACTAATAGTAGCTACCACCGTTTTGCTTCTCCTACGTATATGCAGTACTATAACTGACACAATAGAGTAATAATTGGTGAAGAGGAATTTATGGTAGCTTCATCTAGTGCTCTGTTGTATAAATTGACTATTTTAGCACAGTTTTTAAAGAGCAGATTCCTTTTGACAAGTTTACAGTGACCATAAAGACAGTTCTTTTCCATTTCAGGTCAACTGCACTTTTTAAAGATTAAAAAGAAATGATTCAAATCCGATGCATTCTAGTGCATGTACTGGGTTGGAAGGTCTGGGGACCTCGGTACGTATTCCGGATCACTCTTCGGGACTCGTGGATCCTTCTCTGCTGTACACAAAGCGTTGAGCAAGCGTGTTCCCATAGCATAGCTGTCCCGGACTGTGGCTCTAGCTCAGCTCAGGAGGTCCCTGCGCACATCACACGGCTCGCAAAAGGATTTTTCGTTTTCTTTTCTAGGGAGTTCAAACTGTCCACGCTGAAAACAGTCTGAGAATGCTGAGGATGGAACTGACAAAACGAGCTGATCGAATGCCAGATGTATATTAATTCTGCTTGAGACATCAGTGGTGTCGTGTGGGAACTCTTGCTAAAGTGACGCTGTCACCTCGTAGCCGTCAGCCAGCCTGGAGCGCGGGAAGTCAGCCTTTCCCTGCTTCTGGGGATGTTTGTAAGCAGTGGGTCAGGGCTGGATTTAGGCTTTTTTTCTCATTCAGGAAACACCTTAGAGAAAACTTTCTGCCCCGTTGCAGTGGTGCAGCTCTCACGGTCCCTAAAGACGGTGGGAATTGCATCGGTGTGAGCGGGGACGGCAACAGGAGTTGGAGACCCGTTTCCTTGCAGAAAAGTACAAATTGGCAAAAAGAGGAGAATGATTTTGGAAGCATTTGTTTATGTTGGGGGTTTTTTCCATTTATTTTCCAAATTACTCTATAAAAAGAGTACCAGCTTCTCCGTTTTTCTTGCTGGTAGGGGATGTGTAGCATCTCGGCGTCCCCTGTAAGGACAGAGGTGGCACTTGCCCAGGTCTGGAGCAGAACGCGTCTCGTCTTGCCGACCTCGCCGTGCGCTGGATGTTCTTCAGCTTTTCTGACAATACTACGCAACACTCTTATTTTTCTTCTTGATTTGGAAAAACCCGCTCAGATTGTGACAAAACCCGCTGTTGGTCCTCATGTAACTTGTTCGTATTTCCTTAGCTCGTTATCAGCTCCATCCTCCTCTTCCGTTCCTTTCCTCGGCTTCTTCCTTGGCGGTTCTGCGGCTTCTGGCGCGGGGTCCGGGCTGTGGTGTGTGTGAGGAGGGGAGGGACGGGTCCACCAGCCTCAGACCCAGCGCTTTGGTGTGAACCAAGGCTGTGCGTTGATTCACGGACCCACAACGTGCTGGTTGCCGTGGTCCTCGGTGTCCCCAGCGGGCACCCAGCACCAGAGCTGTGCCGCGGTCGGAGCCATGACCGTTGTTTTTCCTCCGTCAGCTGGTGTAGTGACAGTTTATAAAAGCTTCATGACTTGCTTGGGGCTGTTAGGAGAGAGGGAAGGATTACCAGAGCGAGAAACGGGGGAAGCTGGGATCCCAGTAACCAGCGGGGTTCAGTGGGGAGGGACTGGGGCTGCTGGTGCGGGGGGAGTTCTGCCCTTCAAAGCAAAACACCAGATGCTGTTCCTGACTGGTGGCTCCTGGTTTAGGTGCTGGAGAAGTTTTTTCTTGGACGCAGACTCTCGATGGTGTTATTTGGCATCGGGGTGGTCAGCTGTACGTGTAGGAAAATCCTGTTGATGCAGGCGAGGCACAGCGCCGTCTTCGTGCATTTCCACCCGATTTCTGGGACTGTTCTTTTGTTTCTAGTATTTGGGGATAAAAAGATTTGGAGCTTTGGGCACCAGGAGAGATGAGGGGATGATTAAACGCGGATTTTAAAACAAATTATCTGAAAGTCCTTTAAAAAAAAAAAAATTAGCTATACTGAAGATTTCAGGATGTAGGGGAGTTGTCCCTTATATTTCAGAATTACATCAGACAGAGCCACCCCGGGACACCCGTGTGCCTCCAGGGCTGCCGGGTTTCTTTCTCGATTCTTCGTTGTCGCTGATGTAGAGGCTGACGAGCGCAGGACGAGCAGATCCCGGAACGCGCAGGAGATGTGGCTGTAGGAAGAAGAGAAATTTCTGCGGGAGCCGGGCTCGGGGGGCTCGCAGTGACTTGGGGAGAGCTCCAGCTCCCTTCTGGGGCTTGGCCTTTCCCCCTGCTCCGAGCAGGGCAGCATCCTTGGTACAAACGAATGTCTCGCTTCCAGAACAGGGCTGCAGCAAATTCGAGCCAAAATCAGGCTTGGATGAGTTGAAATGTCAGTGCAGGAGAAGGGAAGCACCAGTTATTCCCTCTGCGGGCTGAGTGTGGCTCAGGAGCTGTTTGGAGCCGGGCACGAGCTTGGCCGGTGCTGTGACATGTTCCCCGGACACTGGGGTGTCCCATCACTGCAGGTGGAAATTAGGCGATTTTTATTGTTCCAATTGATTTGGAATAATAAATAATCAAATAATCCAATAATCAAATTTTTTTCCAACTTCATCAAAGTGTTAAAGGAGCATTTGCTGATTTATTTTTTTTTTAGATCCTTCATCTAGGCGTAGTCTGTCCGGTTTGCGAAGTGTCGCGGGTTCTTTGTGTTCGCTGTGTTGGAGCGTTGTGTCGCCGGTCCCGCACGGTCCCCACCTGCAGCCGCACGGGTTCCTGCGGGGGGATGAGCCTTGCTGCCGTCAGCACTGAACCATTGACGTTCCCGGTGTGTGTCCCCAGCTGGGCTCCAAAACCAAGGGCTCTGGGTGCACTGGTGGTAGCTGGACGGGCGATGGGAAGCCAGGCTGGAGGGGCTGGCGCTGGGCTCGGGGTGCAGGGTGATGGCACGGCCCCAGGAGATGGACCCCAGCTTGGTCGCATTCGAATTTTCCTAAATTTCATCATCTCTCCTTTAGAAACACAGCAGAGGTTTTTCTCCTCACGGTTTTGTTGAGGCGGGGGAGAAGGAAATGGGATCATGGTGGGGTTGGCTGTGGTTCGGGTCAGCATCCTCCGGTGGGGTGGGATGCCTGGAGCTGGTGGGGTTCAGGATGAGACCCTCGGTGGCAGGTCCGGGCGGACGGTCGCAGTCATGCTGGTTCGGGTGGTCCCCCCGCGGCGGGTGACAGCGGTCGGTGGCTTCAGGTCTGGATCCGCAGGGAGCAGGGACCCCGCTGCGGTGTACAGGAGGCAGGAGATCGTTCCGGTTGTGTCGATTAATGTAAGGAATGAGTCAATTCTGCAGGTTAAAAGAGATCTGAAAAGAGTATTTTGAGAAAGCATAGTATTAATTTTAATATTGTAAAAAGAAAAAAGAGGAAAATATCTAAAATATACAGAGAGCGTATGTATATCCAAATGTCTGAGGAATTTTGAGATTTTCTGTTGGTTTCTATCCCATGGTGTACATATTGTGTGGACGGGACGTTGCCTGTTAGAATACCATTGATAAATTGTATTTTTATTTTGTGTTAAACTAATCATCCCAGACTCAGCTTTATTTTGTTTATGTAAAGGTTGCTACGCTATGTAGGTATAAAACCGAGAATTCTATTTTAACAAAAAAAAAAAAAAAGGCATTTTATATTATTTATTAAATACATGTTTCTCCAACTTCTGACATTCCACAGAGTTTCTGCTCCGCAGTCGTACAGAAATGCCGGGATCAGTCGGCTTTATTCTGTTTTTCACAATAAAGTCAGAATAGTTGCCGTCCGTCTGTCCAGCTCACCCGTCTGCTCCGAGCTCGGGGACGGCCAGGCCCTGGAGAGCCGTGGCTGCTGAATGCAGAAACGTCGGAAAAACTCGCTGGTGAACCCCTGGGTTTGATTTTTCTGAATTTCCCCTTTATTCCTCCGCGTTCCAGAGGGCAGGCTCCTCTTCCCACGCGTCTGTGCTGGGTTAGTTAATGCCCTGAAATTGGAGTCAGCCTGATATTTGGAGAAGCTCCTCCATCAGCTGGGAGGTTGGCAGAGCTCCTTCGTTCCAGGGTCGATGAGCAGCGGGAGGGGAGCCCGCGGAGGCTGCCGGGTGCCGGAGCCGTGTCGGGTGGTGGGGACGGGCAGCCCAGCATCCCCAAGTGCAGAAATGGCTCCTGGAGGTTTTTGCTCTTTCAGGGCGATGGTTTGATCTCTATGAACAGGCTGGAGCCCACGAGGACAGCGGAGGGGTTGCAGAGCCGGGTGCTCGGGGCAGATGCCGGGCTGTGCTCGTCCCCGGGACCCCCGCAGGGTCCGTCCCTCGGGGGTCAGCTGGGCTGGTCCCCTCCCCGCCGGGGGGCTTGCTGGATGCCACTGGGCGCAGCTGGAGATAACCCGGCACCTCCCGCCCCAGCCAGGCACAGAAATAGCCGCGAGCTCATCAGATAACTCATTCGCCAAAAATAATTCCAGTTGCAATCGTGGCCCCTGCGGGGTGAGGAGTGCTCCAGGTATGGGAGCACGTGCTGGCATTTTCCACCGTGGTGGAGCTTGGCGCCCGTCCTCGGCAGGGTTTAACCCAGTGACATGTGGCTCTGGCCGGGGCGCTGGGAGGGGGCGGCTGCTTTTCCCCTCCCATCGCTTCTTCCCTGCTTTTCCCTTTTCCTGCCTCCCTGGGGGGTTTTGTTCCCTGGTGGGGATCAGGCTGCAGACCCCTCCTGCGTTTCGTTAGGAAGCTGGGGGCCAGGCGCAGAGGCTGGTGTTCAGCCAGGGTCAGGATTTATCTGCGTTGGGGGGACTCGGTGTTGCCGGGAAAAGGAGCCGGCGGTGGGCGAGCAGGGGGCTTGCCTGGCTGCGGGGTGGGAAGGGGCTCTCCCGGCCCCTTTCCTTAAGGAAACGGAGAGATGGGCGAGCAGGTGAGACGGCAAATGAGTCTGAAAAACAGAATAAAGCGAGAGCATCCTCGGAGAGGCGTTGTTTCAGCGACTACATTCGGTCCTTAAAATTAAAAAAAATTTAAAAAAAGGAGCAGATTCACACAAACAGCTACTAGTGATTTACAGGAATATATTGAGAGAGAACCTGTTTTCAATGTGTAATTTAATGGTGAGAAAAGCCAGTATCTGTAAATAACTTTAGATATTGTATCGATGAGAATCATCCGTTGTTTCTGTACTTGGCTCTTTTCATATTTATTGTGCAGAGGAGGCTGTGCCCGCGCCCCTGGGTGCTGCCGCCGCTCCCGGTGCTGCTCCCGGAGCCGCTCCCCGCTCCTCGCCCGGTTGTGACGGATGTGCCACATTGGGTCAATTCCGCCCTTATTTTATTTTATTTTTTTTTTTCTCTTTTAAAAGGATTATTTTGGCACAGCTAAGCTGCTTCCGTGTGTTGGTCAGTACAACTGCTCTCATACGCCCAGAACCCCAATAAAAACCGTCCTTTGCGTGTGTGCTGCCGCCTGGTTCTTTCGGTGTCCCCCTGCCCCTTCCCCGTGTCCCCCCGACCCATCCCTGTGTCCCCCCTCTCCTTCCCCGTGTCCCCCTGCCCCTTCCCC